>JADDOH010023043.1:0-166412 GCA_016648135.1 Agrypnia vestita | reverse complement strand
TTATTATTACTATAGTTTCTAGAGAAGCAGTCCCTCTCAACATCAGGTGTAAGTTATAACTAACTATACGTGATTACGAAAGGTACTGCTCTTCTCAAAACTAAAGTAATAATAAATTACTCAAATATAGTTTAAATTAAAAATATATTTGAAAGTTGAGAAATTTCCCTAGCTCATAAAAAATCTAGAAATAGATTAGGTACTATTACAAAATATTACGATAAACAAATAAGATGAATATATATAAGAAAAAATGTATATATCGTTAAAATATTTGGTAATCACCTATGGATACACCTATGGATAATCAGCTATGGATACCTACTAATTTTGCTGTATCAGCTATATAAGATTACGATTGTTTTTGTTTATTTATGTAATTTTGTGTGAATTAAACTTCTTTGAATAAATTTTCAATCAAATTTCATAGTATTAATTAAAAAATTAATAGAAAATATAACTACTATCTACAATGAATGAGTTATCCCAGTCTTACCTCCCATAATAATAAGGCTAAGAAATCTATATCCAAAATCCAAAAAAATATGGATACGGTTTTCGGTAAATACTAAAAATTTCGGTAAAACACGAGATAAAATATAATGTACCAAAAAAAAAATTTAAATCAAATCGTCACTTTAATATAAGCATGTTTAAAGTGAGGGAGGCAGTAAACTTTAACTGTGGAATAATTAGATAAAGGCGCCGGCGACACACCGCCGCCCGTAAGCCTCGGCTAAATAATACCTCACATTTAATTCACCTGGACGGAATTACGGGCGATGCTGGCAAGACGGATCCCTCAGACCTCCTTCTAATCCCGTAAACCTCTAATATAACAACCGGAAATGTATTCAAAGTCGTGGAAGAAAATCCCTCTCTAATCTATCCTTCCTCCTGGTTTTTGTTTATATCTGATTACTTTTTTAAAAGGTACGCTTTTTTAAGATTAAAACCTATGCACAATGCATAAAAGTTAAGACTACCTTTAATTGGCTGTTAATCAAAAGTGATCCACGAAAAGACCGATGGTAAATTTGGTAATAATTGTTTATTAAATTATATTATAAAAATATTTTTTTTTTAAAGGGGGTGTGACACCACCTTGAGACAAATTATTAAACACAAAATATTCGTTTTATTATCACTATTTACGATATATATTGGTTCTTATTTTAAATCAACAAATTACTTGAAAAAAATTTACAAATGGCGGAGTCATGCGCTGTCCGCAAAGGTCCTTTTTCGTGATGTGCGCATCTGGTGGGTATAATCATGTCGCCAGGGTTTGAGTGAAATCAAAACGTGAATAATTTTATTGTTAAATGATGCGATGACTATGATCTGGCATATCGAAATTTTTTTTTTGTGTAAACGAGATCAGCTAGAAAATAATTTTTATTTTACCCTATAAAGTTAAAAATTCATAACAAAGAAACGGCACAATTTATTATTTAAAACGTATGCTACATCGTAGACAATGTTATTTGTAAAATGTGTGAAAATTTAAACAAAATCTTTTTAATAGGTTTTGAGATTATTTTTCCACCTGTACTTAAAAGAGGAGTTCCGATTCAGCCAATTTTTGAACTTTTGAATGTGCGATTACTCATTCTTTAAACTTCAAGTTATAAGATAAAGCAAAAAAAACATTTTTTTAAATTTCAAGGTGGTGAGAATCTTATCCCAATTATAATAATTTCTTTGTCTGTCCGTCCATCCGTCCATCCGTCCATCCGTCCATCGTAACTTCGTGTAACATCCGTAACTTCTTTATAGTAATTTATTTTATTTTATTAATAGTATTTTTTCCCTTTATTTCTTCTTCTTTAAAGTTTTTTTTTCTTTTTTTTATAGGTTATAGCTATAAATTCTAAGCAGCGTAGCGAAATTTAACTACGAAATAAATTCATTCTAATAATCATCAGCTTCGTCTCATTATTCTTGAAAGGTCGAGTATCTTAACAAGATACTTCAATCTTTCCCTATCTTGCGAAGCTCGGTACTAGTAGACCAATCAAGAACCAATCTATATTTATAAAATCGTTTTTACTATATTTTCCAACTTATTATAAGGATACTAATCGCTGGCTTTTTCTCCAAAGTTGCCAATAAGTTACATCATAATTGTCACACCTCTAGCATTCGAAATCCGCGTCAGAACCACCTAAATTGAGATCTTTCTATGTATGGAAATAGCGGCTCTATTTCAAGAGTCTCCCTCAATATATATTTTATTTATTTAAGAAAATATTAAGTACCTACATCATTTAATACATAATGTGTAATCCGTTCTTTTTAATACGACAAGTGAAGTTAGAATGAAAAATTTAACTATTTGAATAATTGAACAAATAATGGGATAAAATAAAAAAAAATGAAACCATAATAAAAATTAACAATATGGATAGAAAATAACAAAAAAAACGTACTTATGTCTATACTTCTCACTAGGTGCAAAATTATTACTCCTGCTATGTCCTTAACGCAACCCATTTCCATAGCCTTTTGGAGGTGGATGAGCCCTCCGGTTAAGGATGGGTTTGAACCCAAGGGTCACCACTCCGTTTGTGGAGTCGGAGATCTCTGCTATTGCTGATGATGTAAAAGTCGCGATGGTTTGACAGAATTTATTTTTGATTATAAGTACAAGTTATAGGAATACAATGGTGTACAAAGATTTCAATTAAAGACGCTAAGTACAAAGGTATGATCGGCGAGGGCTTCCGCCGTATAAGCGAGCTACTGAGAAGTGAGATGTATAACGAAGAAGGCTTCCGCCGTATCCGAAAAGCCCCGAAGGAGTGAGATGTCGTGTTCTGCTGGCGAGGGTTTATATACCTATTTCTAACAAAGAAAACCGTAGTTGTTTTGATTTCATTTACTCGGCGGCGCATGTAATATTTTGTCTACGAGGCAGAAGTGAAGTCCGCCGTTTCTCGTGTCCCCTAATACTTGTGCCTTTGTACTCGGTCATTGGTCTGGCTTACATTGTTGTCTGTTAGCCGTCTTCAGCATTCTTGACTCGACCTTCGTATTGAGGGCGACAGCCTGCCGTGCTTGGGTGTCGGCATATGCGGTACCTCCTTACACGTGTATGTGCATGCGTCTTTGGCCACCACAGCCTTAATTCTTGATCATATTTTTCAAAGAAAATAATAAAAGGGAATCATTACTAGTTATGAAAGCTGTGTATACTAACTTATTATTGAGAAATAAATCAACAAAGGTCTCTGCCAGAGACCATAGTAATATCTGAAAGGTTCTTGATTCGAACATAACGAGTATATACAGAACTTACAAAAATTTGATAATGTGGATGTTCTTACGGTGGAATTGGTGAACGTTGCATTGTGTAGAGTGATCACTTAAGCCAGCTCATACAGGTTGTAAGCATTGAACCATGGTATAAGAGACTTCCATCCACTTTTTTCAAATATTAATTAGCTTCGTCTGTATGAGACTTTTATAATGTATCCTTAATTAAAATAGTAAGATACTAGAAAAAATCATTCCCAAATAATAATTGACAAAATAAAAATATTGTTTAAAGAGAGTTACAATAAAGACATCGGTTTACAAAATAAAGATGCTTATCTAAAAGAATGTTAGGAAATACTATGAAAGATGTGAATATCTTGGTAATATTCCTGAACGGGGGATCAAGCCTACCAGTTTCTGGTCACATAATTGCCTTACCTTTCTTGGATTCAAAATACTATCATATATTTTCATCTGAGTGTCTAGAGAAACATTTCTGGGTCTCCCCAACGGAATAACCCAAATAATAAGGGTTCCGAAAAGTAAAACTTGCCCCAGTGTTGGAAAGGATTTCCTATAAATATAAATCATGAAAAGATGTCTTACCATAGTCTTTTGTAGCAGACTTATTTATGAGATATTCAATGGATCAACAATAGGTAACGATTAAATAAATATTCGATAAATAATCAAAAAAAAAAATCAGTGCTTAAAACTTATTATATCACCCTTTCAAAACGTTTCCACATAATATATAGAAAAAAATCAGAACTGTTTTAAGTAGGGTATCTCGTGTAAAAGTTAAATTAATAATTTACTTTGAATAAGAACACTATCCTTAACCCGAAAAAAATACGTATGTACTTAATTATTTATTTCAGCAGCTAGTCATTGCTGTGAGAACTGCGCTGTCTAGAGAAACGTAGCGTCTCGATAACGTTAGTGATGGACATTATTAAATAGAGGATAATACTTTATTATGCCTTGTTTTATGCACCTCATCATTATTTGTGCCATTTGGTAGCGTTTGTGACAATGATTGTTACAAAGAGAATTATAATATATTTTGATTAATGATTAATGCCAATGGCATATGTGATATAGTAATAAATGCACTTGTTTATTTTATTTTCCATTAACACGAAATATTTCTTTAAAATCTGAATATTTAATAAAATCTAATTCAAAGTATTCTATTAAAAAAGCACACATAAATTCAATGTTTTCATTTTCTTTAAAATAATATTTTTGAAATCATATTTATTTTGAAAACGGATTAAGATCAGCTATCATACTAATTTTGAAAACGGAACAAGATCAGTGCTTGTGTGGAAAATTTTTGGTCGATAGAGTGAGGAATGAACAAATTAGACGTGAATACAATTCTGGCTGTAGTATGGTAGATAGTTTGGTCATGTGGAACGTATGAACGAGGAAAGGATGGTTAAGAAAATATATGAGGCGAGTGTTGAAGGCAACAGAAATAGAGGGCGTCCGCGAAAGACCTGGCACGATCAGATACAACAAATGTTTGAGGATGGCCCCGTTAAAGGCCGCAACAACCGTAGAACTTGTATGAGAAGATGTATGAATGTGGTCGAAGCAAAAGTGGTGTGCCAGGATAGAAGAGTGTGGCGTTCAATCCTCTCTGCCTACCCCTGCGGGGAAACGGCGTGATGATTAGTTAGTTAGTTAATTAAATTTATTACCAAATTACCATAGAGTGAAATAACCACTCCACACTTTGGGACTGACGATCTTTAAAATTGCGGAGTTGCTGACGTGGTTTCTTTTGTCATTCAATTCTATGACATACATGCATACATACATACATAAAAAAATTGTAAATAGGAGAAATATTTTCGGTTCGCTAAAATATTATTGTAATTCTATTAAACAATATCGAAAATACTCAAAATATATGAGGTCTTGCCTATATTTTCCTATTCTGTTCCGCAGGAGCGTCTAGAAAATATGGCGCACTAATGCTGGCGTTCAATTTCAGACTGCGACCTTAGCTCGGAACGGTATCAGAGGTCTGCGGGAGGGGTCCTCTATTGTTCAACGACTATTCAACTTAATGAGGTAGTATTTTTTTTATCTGTGGCAAGTTTTACAAAATTGACTGTTGGTCGCGTAGATCCGTCCAAAACTCGTAAGTGCTTCGGCCAGAAAGTTCAAAACAGCACGGAACAATTCCAACGTACAATCCAGAAGATTCTAAAAAGCCGTGAGAACCTAATAAAATGTTCAAATTCACTATTTATTTTTAAATTTCCGTTGCTTTAATGAAGTAATAACAACCTTTTTATTTTCCGAGACAAATTTTTTTACAACATAGCGTAAACGGTGCACATTTTTAATCGCCTTTTTAATAGAGTCTACCATTTCGTTTATTTCTCCCTGAACCACTTGGCTCGTAATATTCATCTCTAGATAATAAATAGGGCTTTATATTTAATCATCAAGTTCTCGAAGTGGCGCAATAAATCAGCGACCATTTTACTTTTAATCAACCTAATTGTAATCAATTATACTTTGAAATGAAACTCTCTCCCCGAGTTTTCATCAACATCTACGCTAGAATCCCTGTCTGCGCGCTGAATATGGATGTAGCAGGTTTCTTATTGGCCGTCAGTCTTTATTGAGGCATTTTTGCGACGTACCAAGCAGCCTCTCCCGTACATCCAGATCTCGCAAACCTTGTCTGAAGGGGTTGAATGGAGGTTACCAATTGAATATTCAGTCTATTAGATTTAAAAGGGAAACCGCCCTTTCGATGTTATTTTTTAATTAGGTTATTTACACATATAATAACATAATTGCATAGAAAATTAGATACCGTATCATATAGGAAATATAAAAAAGTAATTATTAAAATTTAAATGTGTATATCAGTCGTTTAAAAATTGTTAGTATACGATTATGTATGTATACACCTACCCGTATATTACAAGAAAAAATCTTAAATTACAACATTACAAAAAAAGTGTTTTTGTAAAAAATATGTATATGTTAGTCGTATCAAAGATAATTATAATAAAAATATCATTTGTAAACAGCCATTTTATATATTAGGAATAAATATCGAAAATTGATTGATCTTACGTCACCTATCGCGTATGTTTCTTGGAATTATTGCAATGTAAAATTGATTGCTATTTGAAAAATGAAATAATACCTATATCATTTAAATATTGGAACAATATTTACGAATATTTTATACGCACCGTATGGATGTGTTGAGATACGATTCTCGACGTTTTGCTGGAGTCATTTTACAGAGTCATCAGGAGAGTGCCCTATTGCCGTGAGAGTAAGGGACGTATTCGAATGGGCACTCTCTTGATGACGCGAAACGTCGAGAACCGAATCTCAGAATATCCATAATGTTCGTGCAAAGTATTCGTTGCTTCAATACCTAAATATACCTACGTCAAATGACCGTAATGTAAACTTCTAAACTTCTAGTCTACATGTGCTTTTAAATTTCAAAATCGTAATCACAAATGTTTTACATGGCAAAATTAACCTGTCGCAGTTCCCCGGATCTGGGGGAATTGGATGGAAAGAAATGGAAAAAAAATCTGGGTTTGTATCTCGGTGGTTACCTAATTTTTTTTATCGATAAAAATATTATAAAACTATGGTCTAAAATTGCCACACCACAATTGAGTGTGTTTTATTAAAAAAATATATTTAATAATTGTCAATGTATACATACAATATATATATATAAAGCACTGCAACTAAAAATCACCTCATAATTTTACGTACAATCATCGGGATTTGATCGCTGATCATCGGATCCAAAGACTGAAAAATTCATAGGGCATCATAAGTAACCTTTCTATTTGTTTATCTGGTTGGTTGCGTCTTTAATTATTTAATTATTATTTAAGATATCATTCAAGAACAATAATCTTGAACAATAAAAAAAAATAAAGGGTATCGATTCCCTTTAAAAAAGTACCTACTAACCTTAATGTGCTGTTTAACACACCGATAAGTGTAAAAAAACTGGTACTTGCCGGAGAGTTTAGATAGATTTTGTATGTGTATGAAAGAATGTGTATCTCTTTTCATTACTCAGAATTACGAATATTTTTTTACAACCACATAATAAGTTCAGAAGAAGTATGTTAAAGATTTTTTCTCTAGAACGAACGAAGCTTTTAAACAACCGCCATTTAGAAACAAGACTAGTTTCGAGGTATCCTGATCACAAAAAGTCCATTTAAAATTTATAGATTTTGCGTCCTGCGTTTTTCTACACTAAGTGGAATTTGAATTGAATATTTATTACAAACAATTTAGATGATATATTAGGTCCTTACATATGAAATTGGCGTTTAGTATGGGAGGAACATAAAGCCGATTTTTTTTTATTATAATATATTTATTTAATCAAAGTATGCACCATTGCTATCTATGCACTTTTGCCATCTCATAGGTAGTTCATCGATCTCTTTACTAAAAAAACCATTCGGACGAGAATCAATAAAATCTTTGAAGGCGGTTTGGACTGCCCCATCGGAGTTGAATTTTTTCCTTTGCAAGAAGTTATCCAAATTTCTAAAAAAGTGGTAATCTGTTGGGGCAAGGTCCGGAGAGTACGGTGGATGTCTTAGACATTCCAATTGAAGCTCCTCTAATTTGGTAGCCGTCTGTTGTGCAGTGTGTGGTCTAGCGTTATCATGAAGCAGCAGTGGCCTAGAGCGATTAACCAGCCTCGGTTGTTTAGCAGCTAGCTTTTCCATCATGGTTTGCAGTTGCTGACAATAGACATCTGCCCTAATCGTCTGGCCAGATTTAAGAAAGCTGTAGTGAACGAAACCAGCACTAGTCCACCAAACGCTCACAAGTAACTTTTTTGGAGTCAATTTTTGCTTGGGGCATGGTTTGGCTGGTTCGGCAGGGTTCAGCCATTGCGATGAGCGCTTCCGATTATCGTACAGGATCCACTTTTCATCACAGGTAATAATTCGATTTAAAATCCCTTCATTATTGTGCAGGTTGAGTAATGCAACGCAGCAGTCAACGCGCGTTTGTTGATTTGCTTTACTCAATTCGTGAGGTACCCACCTTTCAAGCTTTTTCACTTTACCAATTTGCTTTAAGTGGATTAAAACAGTTTGATCACTAACACCGCAGCCTGCAGCTAACTCGGATGTGGTTTGCGATGGATCCGCTTTCACAATAGCCTTCAATTCTTCATTATCAACTTTGGTCTCCGGCCGTCCACGGGGCTTGTTCTGCAGGTCGAAATTTCCAGAACGAAAACGTTGGAACCAAAAACGCACTGTGTTTTCTATTGCGGCACCGTCGCCATACACATCATTAATCCTTCGAGCCGTTTCTGCAGCACTGGTGCCACGGTGGAACTCGTACTCGTAAATAACGCGATATTTCAAGTTTTTCATTTTGAAAACTGAGTCTCGCAAAGAAAAAAACAATTGAGGAAAAAACAAATGAATTATAATTTTCAAAACACAAATACATGAGTAAATAGCTGTAAAAATTTGGATTTGGAATTCCTAACCAAAGAGAAGATATTTGAGATCAAATTTGCCAGTACGGTAAAACGTCAATTTCATATGTAAGAACCTAATATATAATGCCTGTCTTCCCCCGCCGAATTACGCGCACGCAGTCCGGGCCACCCTGTGTTATATCACGTTTAACTACCCTTCAGTAATACAACCCCTGTAACTACTTTCACATTATGATATAACTGTTATATTAATTAATACGATAATGAATGCTACTCTCATCTTAAGTGATCCCTTTACATAATGCAACGTTTAAAAATTCCACAATAAGAACATTCACACGTTATCAAGTTTTGTAGATTATTTTTATTCCTATTTATTTATACAGTAGATACATAATGTTTTTTATAATAAATTTATTCTTTGTTATAACATTTTAAAGACATTATACTCTCTATAATATGAGCCAAAGTTCGAGCTTATGGGAGGAGTATTTACAAGCCAAATTAAAGTACAAAAGTAGAAACTATTTAGAAGTAGTAATTTTTTTATTATACAGAAGCCATTTAAGACATGTGGGCAATGTTACAATACATCGTTGTCCAACCTCAAGGATTTGACTTCATTCTTAAACTGTTCGTATTTTGGAATGTTCCTTTCTTGAAATTTGTTTTGCGACAACAATGTATGGTACCATTTAACTCTCAAGCATGTATAATGATGCTATGCCGTGATGATTCTTGAAGTTGGTATCTTTATTTGTCCCTTTGTTCTATGTCTATTACTTATACAGTCTAAGGGGTGAGATTTATTTATAAAATAATCTTTGTAAATTTGGCATATTGAGTTTGTTATGTTATAGATTAGTTTCTTTCATATACTCAAATGGACTATTCTAGACACATCCATAGTCCTTCCTATGACATATTTTACATAGATTACGTCTCTGAGAGACTTCTATAATTAATCTTAACTATAATCCCTCTGTGGGCAGCATCCAGTAGTTGTATTCTCAGAACATACATTTAAAAATAGTGTTAGACATCAATTTTAACCTATTGATGTTAATAATAGGTTAAAATTAATATATAATGTTAATAGTCTTGCATATAGTTAGGTTATGTGAGGTTCGGTTATTTTAATTAAGTGTTCAGCATTTTAGACATCTCCATTGTCAGAGTTAATACCTCACACCCATATGCCAGTACAGTTCTAATCGTAGTCTTTTATATGATTAATTTGTTTTTTTATTTTTTTTAAACTAATATTTAAGTATTTCTGGACAACATGCAGCAGTCTGAATTTATCTAATTTTACAGGTAGAAATAGCATTGATTCGCGCTCATTATACTCTTCTGTATCTCTCCCCAAGTGTTTTATTTTATTTTAATTACCCAACGGCAATTACATTGGGTAAAGCTGTCGTTAGATGCACAATATTTTTATTAAATTAATTACGAATTAAATCAACATCCCCAGAGTTACTACTTTATGGAGTAGGCCTTTATATTGTTACTTTACAAGATCTTGGGTTATGTTGAAAAGTGTAAAGTGATCGGCAAACGTTATGTCTCCGATTTAAGATATGATCATGTGTTCGTATTAAACAAACTGCACCCTTGGCGGAGGGGCATGGGCGTACAATTCGGAGCTTCGGGGGTCTTAAATCGAAAAACAATAAGTGGCAAGCGGTATCGAAAATCAGCGGCGGCTCGTGTGAGGCACTATACTTTTAGAATAATTGTAATATTAGGTCCTTACATATGAAATTCACGTTTTGCCGTACTGGCAAATTTGATCTCAAATATCTTCTCTTTGGTTAAGAATTCCAAATCCAAATTTATACAGCTATTTACTCATGTATTTGTGTTTTGAAAATTATAATTCATTTGTTTTTTCCTCAATTGTTTTTTTCTTTGCGTCACTCAGTTTACAAAATGAAAAACTTGAAATATCGCGTTATTTACGAGTACGAGTTCCACCGTGGCACCAGTGCTGCAGAAACGGCTCGAAGGATTAATGATGTGTATGGCGACGGTGCCGCAAAAGAAAACACAGTGCGTTTTTGGTTCCAACGTTTTCGTTCTGGAAATTTCGACCTGCAGAACAAGCCCCGTGGACGGCCGGAGACCAAAGTTGATAATGAAGAATTGAAGGCTATTGTGGAAGCGGATCCATCGCAAACCACATCCGAGTTAGCTGCAGGCTGCGGTGTTAGTGATAAAACTGTTTTAATCCACTTGAAGCAAATTGGTAAGGTGAAAAAGCTTGAAAGGTGGGTACCTCACGAATTGAGTGAAACAAATCAACAAACGCGCGTTGACTGCTGCGTTGCATTACTCAACCGGCACAATAATGAAGGGATTTTAAATCGAATCATTACCTGTAATGAAAAGTGGATCTTGTACGATAATCGGAAGCGCTCATCGCAGTGGCTGAACCCTGCCGAACCAGGCAAACCATGCCTCAAGCGAAAATTGACTCCAAAAAAGTTACTTGTGAGCGTTTGGTGGACTAGTGCTGGTGTCGTTCACTACAGCTTTCTTAAATCTGGCCAGACGATTACGGCAGATGTCTATTGTCAGCAACTGCAAACCATGATGGAAAAGCTAGCTGCTAAACAACCGAGGCTGGTTAATCGCTCTAGGCCACTGCTGCTTCATGATAACGCTAGACCACACACTGCACAACAGACGGCTACCAAATTAGAGGAGCTTCAATTGGAATGTCTAAGACATCCACCGTACTCTCCGGACCTTGCCCCAACAGATTACCATTTTTTTCGAAATTTGGATAACTTCTTGCAAAGGAAAAAATTCAACTCCGATGGGGCAGTCCAAACCGCCTTCAAAGATTTTATTGATTCCCGTCCGAATGGTTTTTTAAGTAAAGGGATCGATGAACTACCTATGAGATGGCAAAAGTGCATAGATAGCAATGGTACATACTTTGATTAAATAAATATATTATAATTAAAAAAATCGGCTTTATGTTCCTCCCATACTAAACGTCAATTTCATATGTAAGGACCTAATATATATATATATATATATATATATATATTTTTAATCATAATATAAATTCTCTTTTTCTACATTTGTGTTGCAGTGGCGAACAGCCCCTTCAATACTGTGCAATTCAATTCCGCATACCTAAATATATTTACGTATACAAAGGTTAATAAAAAATACGCTGATTTATGATTTTTCATAATCTTTCTTATTTATTCATCAATAATTATTTAACTCCTTTCAAAGTAGTCCCCATCAGATATAATACACTTGTGCCAGTATTTTTTTTAAATCTTTGAAGCAGCTCTGCAACACATTATTCGGTATAACGTTCAACTCCTTCAGCGATTCTGACTATGAACCATGGTTTAAAATCGTCAATGATTCTATTCAGCTTTTTGGGCTGAAAAAGTTGAATTATCACTGGACTAAGTGTATCAATCATAAAACAGACTATGCTAAGAAATAAATTAATATATGCGTGCTTATCATATTGTCCTCGTAAAGCTCCAATACCAGGCCTTCTTCTTATCCTCTTGACATAAATATTTTTTTCTTTATATACCATCATCATAATCATCATCATCGTCATCATTAACATTATATAATTAATTTAATTTAACTTTTATATGTATGTATCAAAGAAAACACATTATTATTGTGAAGTTGCAATTTCAGAACAAAGTTCTGTGAATTAGTATCAAATTTATTAATCAATTAGAAAAGACATACAGAAAAATCAAATTCACGAAAAAATATTTTAGCTGCTACCGGGATTCGAACCAACGGACTTCCACTCTATCCGGGAACCGCACGTTATCCAATTTCGCCACGGCAGCTTGGTAAATTTACATAAATTCTTCGACTTTATATGTCTCTTTTTAATTGATTATTATATTTTTGGAAGCAATATAAAAGTGGATCGCTTTCAGATGAGTGCAAAGTGTTCCACAGACGAGTGATTATGTAAAATTATTGTGTTTTAAAGAATAGTGCTCCAATTAAATTCGTGCCGGTGACTTATGTGATACATAAATACTTTATTTTATTTTAAGTATCAGATTTGTCTCACACCATGATCCCATAAAAATTTCTACGTGCCACAATTCCAATAATAATAATTTCGTTGTCTTTCTGTCCGTAATTTCGTTCGAATAATCAAAGCTTATCAAAGACGCAAACCGTTAATATTATATTCCGTGATTTTCAGCGAGTAGGTATAATATACAAACGCCCATTTGAATACAAAATTATTTTAGTAAAAAAATATTAGCTATGGGCGCGTACGCCGCTGGTCGCTCGGTGTTCATCTATATGAAGGAATATAAAAAATACGATCGAATTCTATCAGCCAGCGTTTCGAGAATCGCTCCCCGAGGGCGAATAGTATCGGAGCGACCCCCACAATAAACTGAAAAACAACAAACTGAACGGCGCGAGGACAAACTGGAAAATCTTTGCGCCACCCGCCCCGCCCGCCGGAGAAACACATTCCGCAAATGGCTTCATGACCCCCCCATTCCAAAATTGCTGAAACCTGATACGCCACTGCCTTTTTAGTGCTTGGATTTTTTACAATTTCGTAAGTAATGGCTTGGTCGGGTAATGCAAGTACCTACGCAAAAATACGCAATTTTTCTAAAGAAACAAAAAACGGGGTAACGTGATTTTTTTACGTTTTATATTAATTTGGATAGAGAGGATCATGGATCTGGGTGCATGGAGTGACAAATGATGAGGTCCTCAGGCGTATGGAAAAGTAAATCAATGGAAAGAGTCGCACAATACAAGTACTTAGGCGAATGGGTGAATGAGAGCTGGGATCCATCTCAAGAAGTAAAAGCTCGAATAGAGATGGCGAGAAGTGCGTTTCTCAGAAGGAGACCGTTATTTTCTAACCGTGACCTAAGCCTGCAACTTAGAATGCGTTTGGTTCGGTGTTATATTTTTGCCATTCTCCTATTTGGAGTGGAAGCATGGACACGTAACCAATTACTAATCCGCAAAGTCGAGGCTTTTGACATGTGGATCTATAGACGCATACTGAATGTTTCCTGGGTGGATAGAGTGACGAATGATGAAGTCCTCCGACGCCGGCATATGAAAAAAGACAGAGAAGTGCCGCGAACTATCAAGATGAGAAAGCTGGAGTATCTCGGACATATTAGGAGAGGACCACAACATAGTCTAAATCAACTCATCATCTTGGGGAAAATAAGAGTTAAAAGAAGCGTAGGAAGACGCCGCATCTCATGGCTATTTAACTTGAGGGACTGGTATAAGTGTAACTCGACTGAGTTGTTCCGTGCGGCGGTAAATAAAATCGTTATCATCAGAATGATCGCCAACCTTCGATAGATTTTTTTTATTTTTTAGTTAATAGATAAATACATTTTTTTAGTAAAGAGAAAAATAATGGAAAATTGTAAGCAAAGATAATAACAGTATGTAGTATAAATACATAATATTAACTTTAAAATTATGTATTATTAAAGAAATATTCTCAAGACTTATATAATAAGATGTATACACAGTTAAGTAATAAATAATTAGATTATAAATAAAATAAAAAAATAATTAAGATGGCACCATAAGAAGTAGAATAGTTATTTGATGCTGCTTCTTAAATGCTACTTGGACAGCTCACTACGATATCTGTACGAACTGAAAACGTCCAAGCTCTAAGTGCTATAGTTTATTTTCATTCAATATTTTTCTAACACCCAACACAGCTATCACCGTTAAAGTAACTCAAAAAACGTCCACAATTTGTTTTATTATTCTTAAATATTTATTTATTAATCACGCAAGGTAATTAAATACCTTTTATCCAAGAAAAAATTTAAAACAGAAGTGACAACTGATTCATGATCAACCATACTTATATACTTAAAAAATTATTTAATTATTTGTTTTTATCTACTTATATTTATTAATTACACCTACATGTTTCGGAAAAACCTTTCCACAATCAGAGTGTTTTATAAATGTCAAAATATCAAAGACAACTACAGCAATAATATTTAAAAATACCTAATTTAGAAAAAAAACTAAAGACATCATTCATTTTGATATTTTGACATTTATTAAAAACCTTGACGATGGAAAGGTTTTTCCGAAACATGTAATTGTAATTAGTAAATATAAGTTGATGCAAACAAACAATAAAATCTTTTTTTTTAATGTCAATCTAGTTGTTCAACCAATTAAAAAAATAAAACATACTTATACTTGCATGTTATATTAAAATATAAAACAATAAATCCAAGACGCAAAGTATTAAATACATCCAACCCACATAGAACAAAATAAGGACTGCTTTACATACATTTAGACATTATATAGAAATAATCCAAACTATAAAACGCGTCACATCTTCGTAAATATTTTTTTTCATATAGCTTTAAAAAACTTTAAAAATTAATGAGCCCTATGCAAAAACTATATATTAAAACAAACAACTATGAATTAAATATCGACGTATTAGGTTTTTGTAAATTAAAGTTATAAGAAGCCATTTTCCCTTCCTTATTTTTTTAGGTTAGATGCTTTCAGCTTAACTACGTCCATTTAAAAAAAGATAACTCTACACGAGAGAGTATGGGCATTATCCTTGGTTTTATCCAACCGAGTTTCTACAGTGCACGGCTACAATAATTTAGAAACTAGAAGGAATGTTTTCCTAATTGATTACGCATTTTTATTGATTGTGCGTGGTTTGATCGATAATCCTGAAACTATGCGGAGAATTGGTTTGTATATTCCAATATACAGGACCAACCTGCCGATGGTTATGCCTATTGGAAGAGCTACTGCTATGCTGAATAATATCACTCTGGACATTGATCTGTTCCATGTCTCTGAGAGGGTTTTCCGAAGCGGGATTCTCCTACACCTTTGATACAAATGATTTTATGATACAACTAAATGGTAATGGATAAATAAATTTTTCTTTTTCTTCTTCCTATTTAAACTTCTCTTTTCAATTCACACAAATCTATTATCTTGAATCTTTTTAACTGCATACCTGTCTTATGTGATTTTTTTTATTTTATATTTTGTAAAAGCCAAAAGGGCGTTAAATAAATAAATATTTATGTTTAATATTTTTTTGGCTTTTTATAAATTTCTAACTTATGTATAACATTTACGAATTAAACTTATGTTTGTTATGTAAATGTTATATAAAAAATAAATTAATGTAATTGAATTATCATTCAGGGGCGTAGTCACCAACAACGTTAATTACTGCTCACCAACAATGTTAATTACGTTAATTGTTGCGTTAATCACCAACAACGTTAATTACGTTAATTGTTGCGTTAATTACCTACAACGTTAATTACGTTAATTGCTTGGAAGATGGTCGATCCTGCGGGCAAAAAGTGTCCTAGTGGTGCGTGTTTAGTCCTCTTCCATTTCCACAGCCGCCAGAAACTCCTGGTCAGCAAGACCCTAAGATCGACCCTCTCCCGACTTGTCGTCTAAGCTGGTATCGCCAGCTGTGAAGCGAACAAACCGCTCACGCTCTCGGCATGTCCTTTCGCTAATCGTTCCTCCGCCGAAAAGAACGTTGAGATCGCGAAATGGCTCAGCAGCCTTCCACCCTTTCTCGAAGTGGTGGGGCATAATGTGAATGTTTTTCGATACGCATTTTAATGTATATTAAATTATATTAATAAATATTAAATTATATTATAACAGAACGCGAACAACTCACAAAATGCAAAAAAAATACCATTGGCCCTGAAACGTGTTGATGTTTTCAATATATAAGTGGTGAAAAGAAAGTACATTTTTATTAATCAAACATAATAATTTCGTTGTCTGTCCATCCGTCTATCCGCCCATAACTTCGTGTGACGTCCGTAATTTAGTTCGAATTCATGGCTATAAAAACCAAATTGGGGCTTGAACCGCGGTCCAGCAAACTCGAACCGGCCGCTCTACGCATGTCGCTACCGCCGCCTCGTGGATCGCCAAAAAGATACTATACATATATATCAGGGCTTAGCAAAGGCGCGAACCAATTTTTCATCATTTTTTACGGGTTACATCTACAAGTATATATCAATAAGTCATGTATTCACTAGGGGTCAAATTGTCCCTCAACAGCACGCGCGGCATAGAGTCTACGTGACGTTGCAACGTCGTGCACTGTTACGCGACGTCGCGCACAACATTGCGCGGCATTTCTACGTGCCGTGGCAACGTTGCCATGCGCATGGTACCCGAGCGAGCTCACTGCGACATTACGCCGTGCGTCAGTACCACGTGGTATGTTTACAAGTGAATGCGCATGCGCTGTATCCGTCAACATGACAATGTGGGGAAACGAAATTGTTCTCCAACTCATCGCGCTCTATCAAAACCGTACAATTTTGTGGGACACTTCAAACCGTGAATATTAAAAAAAAAATGATGTGAAGGCCAACAGCGTTCCTTAATATCGTCTTTCTTGGCTATGGAAGGCCCGATGATTTGTAATAAATTGTCAAAATCAGTTGTTGTCATTCGAGTGAAATTGACAAAAGATCCGTCAGACATTCGAAGATCGCATAGAATATCCATCCTTCATTCTCTTTGCAGTAAATAATTTCGCACCCACCACCTTTTTCTCCTCCTACGTTTCGATAAACTCGTTAAAATAAATAGAAACGCAGCTGTCATCATAACCTCATCGGGCGGCATTTCCGCGACAAGTGATATGTGAGTCCCGGTGTATACACGTCAAATGACCGCCTCATTGTCCACGAAACATGAGCGTAGATGTTGATGCGACATGCCGCGCGGAATGTTTCGCGATTTGTCCCCTAGTGAATACGTGGCTATAATGTCACTACAAAATCATTTTTCTATTTTGAAGACATTAAAAAATCACTGTTTAATGTGGTGACATCTGCTCCGGTTACAGGGATGAAGCATGTCTGTATTTATCGGGTACATTACCAGTCATCCCTCTCATCAGATCGGTGCCGGTGGGGTAGCGAATCCCCAGAAGGGCGGCGGTAACGAGCCCTGTAACACAGATTCATCTGCTCGACACGCGCTCACAGTGACTCCTCGCGGGGGTTAATTAAGCGGCGAGGGTAGCGAAGATGCGCCTTGTACGCAGTTTGGCAGATACGCTGGGTAAATATTCTATAATTAAGGCAAATTGTAATGTCTCACGGAGACGAAGCTATTTGTATAAGAAACTTTTCTTTTTGTATTATTTTTTAACATGCCTATGTTTTTCTGTTAATAATTAAGTTTCTTTTTCTTTTGTTTAAATTTTTTATTCTTTCTTTCTATATAATTTTTAATATGCCTTAGTCATTCAATTACGAAAAATTCATTTGTTTCAATACAAGTTAAATAAAATGATTAAAACCCTGAAAAATTCCCATTGGAATGTCTTCCAATTGGAATTCTTTTGGAAGATTTTTATTTTTTTATTTGACTTGTATTATAGGAAATGAATTTTTCATACTCGATATAAGTTACTGTAATGATAGTCTTTTTTTACAAAAATTTTTACAAAGTTTTACAAAAAATATGTCAGAAATATTGAAAAAAAAAAGCAAACTTTGGTGTGGCATATCTCCTTAACTATTAATATTAGGTCATAATAGCTTAAAAGGGTTACTTGGAAAACATTAATAACCTCGCAGGACTATACTTCTGCCTTGATTATGAGTCGAAAATGTTCTAGCTATTATGACCCAATATCAATAGTTAAGGAGATATGCGACATCGAAGTTTGCATTTTTTTTTCAATATTTCCGACTTATTTTTTGTAAAACGTTGGACTATCATTACCGTAACTTATATCGAGTATGAAAAATTCATTCACTATAATACAAGTCAAATAAAAAAATTAAAACCTTCGAATTCCAATTGGAATTTTTTCAAGGTTTTAATCATTTTGTTTAACTTGTATTGAAACAATTGGAATTTTAATATCATTGAAAGATTTGGCAGATACTTCGTGGTGCAACATTATAATTTCAAATATGTTTTAATATACTTTGTAATACACACACAATATGAGTTATTAATTTACAACTATAGTTTCGAGAGGAGCAGTCCCTCTCATCATCAGGTATAGATAATAACTATACCTATACAACTATAGATAATAACTATACCTATATAACTATATCTATACCTGATGATGAGAGGGACTGCTCCTCTCGAAACTATAGTTGTAAATTAATAACTCATATTGTGTGTGTATTACAAAGTATATTAAAACATATTTGAAATCAATTGGAATTTTTTCAAGATTTTAATCATTTTGTTTAACTTGTATTGAAACAAATGAATTTTTCGTAATTGATATTAGTTACTGTAATGATAGTCCGACGTTTTACAAAAAATAACTCGGAAATATTGAAAAAAAATCCAAACTTCGATGTCACATATCTCAATAACTTTTGATATTAGGTCATAATAGCTTGATCATTTTCGACTCGTAATCAAGGCAGGAGTATAGTCCTGCGAGGTTATTAATGTTTTACAAATAACTTGGTATACACACAAAAAATATCGATTTGTTAACATTGTCTATGTATGATTGTAAAAAAATATTGTATATATATTATTAATTAAATAAATGAAAAAAAATAAAAATAAACAAATTATTTCGATTGTAGCTAGTTAAGTATTACAACACCGCACCGCAAAGCAAGCCGCACGCCCCCGACTCACCTCAGCATTATCAGATCCTAGGGGTGGTTGTTGCGCTGTGCAGTTAACTATTGTATCAAGTGGCCAAACGAATTAATACAGCGCAGTACGATTACCGCGAGGGTGGGCGCGGAGTTAATGGACTCGGGCTGCAGTCGATCATCCCCAACTGGATGGTAGCGGAATGTAATTCGATTTTCAGAAACGGGGGAGAAATCTACGAATGTAAATGCAAGATTAATGAATGCCGTTCCGTCAGAGGGATGGGGTATCGCTGTCAATTGTTGTTTAAATGTGAAAGAATTTTATATTGAAGAACTGAAAAATACGGAGGAATTTGTAAGTGTGACATTACTTTCAAAAGAACCACAGATTTTGTTTATTTATTTTATGTAGAAAACAAACAAATAATAGTGAAAATCAGAAAATTGAATGTCTATTATAATATGCCAAATAAATAATATTGCAATACCTAAATAACGAAATGTCTTCATTAATAGAGGATTACATTATAAAATGTATAGAAAATTGCTACTAATTTCACAACGTTATCCATTTAAGTATACGAAAAATTTGAAAGTAATATTCGGAGGTTTCCAGAAGGGTAGACTTGTAACTGCATTTCTATAAATGACTGGTATAAAAGCAAAGGCAAAAATATCCAAAAAAAAATTAAAATTGTTTTGAATGCAGTCACCGAGGATTACTTATTTAGAAAGTTCTGAATTCTCGATTTTATAATATATCTATCCCTGCCAAAATCATGTTTCCTTTAAAAAATACGAATTCATTAAGTACATTATATATAAATAATCTTCGATGACTGCATTAACGTTTTTTTTTTATATTTCTGCCTTTGCTTTTATACCCCTTATATAGGGGGATATAAGCAAAGGTGGCAAATTCTGTCAATGTTTCTTTTATTACTAAACTATTTCCATATTTGTTTATCCAAAATACATATGGAAGTAAATAAATAATAATAAAATAAATATTGACAAAATCAAATTGATAGAATTTTCTTTCGCTTCTTCGAAATTATCACTAACGCCCTTTTGACTTTCTTCCCTCGTATTATCATTAAGGAGTAATCAATGGGATTTTACTGTCTGATTTCCTTAAGCATTAAATGTATCATGGGCCTAATAAATTTCCACAATTTTCTAGCCATTAAATATACAATGAAATCCGATTATTGTAATCAATATGAGACCTTTAACTATCGATAGCAATAAGCGGCCGATAACATTAAGCAGAAGACAAAAAAATATCAAAATATTATTAATAATAATCAATGTGATATTGATCAGTTTGTAATCAATAAGTCCATTATCGTTAAATAATCAATGAACCATGCTACCTATTGACACTACCTACATGCATGCACCATCCCTTTGTGTACCTCGTATAAGGTAATTCTTCAGATAAAAATCTAAAAATCTACCTACCTATTTTATAAAAATTATTTTCGGGAAAGGATTTTCAGGGAAACATCATTTTGTACGAATTTTCTTAAAACTCAAATATTTTGTATCAACGCGTGATCACCATAATTAATAACAATGATTTTCCTAAATTCTTTAATCAATTAAATAATATTACTTATACAAAATATACAACTCGTGAAGTTATGTACACGCAGAATTGCAAAATTGTGAACATCCCTAATCACGATTTTCGGGAATCCCTGTCAAATGCGTATTTATTTTTTTATGTGTAAAGATGCATCTGTATTCTATATTTTGGACTTATGTATTTGTTTATTCTCTTATTTATATGCTCAATATTGCATATTTGTACCGTATAACTATGTGATAATGTGTACTTTTTTCACCATATTAAAAATTTTAATTCGTGTGTAAATTTTGCATCAGTGTTACCGCGATTATGTGTGTTATCGAATTTGGAGTCATTACTATGGAATATAATTATTATTTTTCGATTTTTTGCGGACCCAGTGTTTTATATCCAGTTTTATATCATTGTATCCGGATTCCGCTGTACCACATGTTAAAACACTCTTTCATGCCTTTATCGTTTATTTCAACTGTTTCAAATGAAAGTTAAGTCGTTGATATTGTTATCTCTAAACGAAATCAAAACAAACGGCGTCGTCCATAGATCACGTATGTACTCAGAGATAACCACGTGATAGATGTGCTACTAATTAGTATTTTTATGAGCCATCAACGCAAGAGTTCCATCTCCAATAGCGTCATAAAGAACATTAATGGAGAATGATGAAACAATTTTAACCAGAGCGTAAGATAATGGTACGCAGGGTCAACAGACTAAATACATAGTAAAACGATAGTTATCCTATAAATAACTAGGGTGACCGGACTTTTCCGGACAAGTTTTTTCGCGGTCAGATTCTTGAGGACACGAACTTTCCTGACAGGATTTTCGCGGCCGTCGATTATTTCGGACATTAATTATTCCGGACAAAAAATATTCTTATGTTTCTCTTATCTTTGGTATTTTTACGTAAATACCTAAAATGAGCAGGCTTTTTTTGACCACAATATTTCAATGATGGATAATATTTTATAAAAACGTGTAAAAATAATAATGTTTTCAAAAATATGATAATTAAAATAATTCTAGAAAAAAAAATGTCTACCCAGGTGCCCAACTATATGAAGAATTCAAAGTACCAAATATAATAGATTTATACAAAGAAATTCAATAATCCAAATTTCTTTTAATTAAATTAATTAACATTAACACAAGAAGCGATTTTCGATCTACAAGATTTAGAGATACACGTAACATACCAAAATTTAATTTTACCTCTACCCAAAATCATTTTATTTTTCTTGTTATTAAATTCTTTAATAATCTCCCCCAAATGATCAGAAAAATAACAGATCGGAAAAAAATGTAGGTACCTAATTGAAAGCAAAAATCATATATACAAACACCAACTAGACACATAATATAATCATGAAACTGTTTTAAAATGCATATTTATACCTCGTACCTGTATTTCTTCTCTATAGATACACAAGTCTTCTGACTCTCACAGAGACTAAAATAAACATTTCCCATATTTTAAATGTAAAACGATTTATATAAATTGTAAAAAGAACAAAATAAAAAAATTAATTAAAAAATATATATATCTTTATTTAATCATTATTATACATATATAAAATCACCTTAAAGCACATGTGAGTATTGTCAATATAATACCGAAAATTTCCGATACACAATATCCAATAAAATCCCATCTAAAGATATAAATTTTACTAAAAATATTTTTTTTTACATGCTTTAATTTAACCCTCTTTGTCTGTTTGCTTGTTGTAATGGAATCTTGTAATTGATTTTTCACTAACTTCCCGACTAGCTAGAGCTCTGAAACTTTCAATATTTACGCAAAGTGGATGATTATAAATTATTTTATCATTTTCGACATGATTTGGTCATTATTTCGACTAAAATTAATAATCAAGTCATTCACAAGCAAAAGCCGCAGAACATCTGAAGAACATGCCGAAAATTTGTTTAAAACTTTAAAACAACGTTATTTGAATACTGCACGGGTGATATTAAAAATCGTGCAAAAGCATGTCTTTAATTTTTTTTTATTCATTTGTTCACTAAATAAATAAATATTTATAAATACGTCAAAATAATTTATACGATATCATACCAAATACTTCAAGAAACAAATATCAAAAAATTTCGAAATAAACAACTTACGAACGCAGTCTCGGTAAAAATTGTTCAGAAAAACATTTGCATGGGCCATTTCTACCTGTAACGGGCGAATTACGAGCCGCGTACGTAATACGGGTTAGCGGAATTTTTCCGGTCACTACCGCACGCGTACGTGATACGCGGCAGCGAACGTTTTAATTTCTACTTTAATTTTCCTCAGTTATTAAAAACATCATCAATTTTTTTTCGAGACTATTTTTTTTTAACATTTTTAAAACATTTTTGAGCGCGAAAACGCCGTGCAAGAAGCCATATTTCGTAACGGGCCGAGTATTGCCTCAGGCGCTATGGCGTGGTGATTAAGTTGGCCAGTTTGCCCGTGAGATATCATCACTGGCGCGGGTTTAATATTCCCCAATTGCATCCAATAAATGTGATATATTCGGGCCATGAATCACCGGAACAATCGCCTTAAACAAAACATCCAAATAAGACGTTAAATTAAGCTTTTTTATAATTCGAACGGTGTTAACACTCGTCGAAAAAACCCATTGAAATAAATGTGAACAAAAAATGTTATGGATCCTTAATCAGAGCCGTACGCAGAGGTAGTTAATTTTAATTTTTAAAGTAAAGATTAATTAATTAAGATAAAGTAAAAAAGTTTCGCAGAGACGAAGCTATTTATATATGAGAAACATATGTGGAAGTGTCCTATACGATGGCCCAGGGCTTACAACTTTTATGAGCTAGCTTAAGTGCAATGCAACTTTCGCCAATTCCAACGTAAGAACCTCCACAGAGGAGCAAAGGGGGAGGAGAGAGAGGAGGAGAGAGAGAGAGAGAGAGAGAGGAGAGAGAGAGAGAGAGAGATTTATATATAATCTATATATAGATATATAATATACCATATATATGTCTGCGAATAATAATAATGCGTATATTTAGTCTATGCTAGAGACATTTGTAGTATTTTCTCTTTAACTAGTTAGTATATATACATAGATTCTTTATTTAACATGCGGACCGTCAATAGGTGATTAATGACCCTAATAGATGGTCCTTTAGTGACATTAATGTACCAGTTTGAGCATTTTGTGAACATTTGAATAAGATATAATATAATACACTTAATACACTTTTACTTTGTTAATTAATAATGAAAAATAATAAATGATAAAATATATAAATATAAAAATATCCCAGATCAATAATTAGTTCAATTTTTTTTTTCACAATTATTTTACATAAATATACATCGCTAATCAATAAAAGTTTTTTACATAGTACACATGACAAAAATAAATAAATTGATAATAAATAGTGTCTTAAATATAAATAAATTGTAAATAGTATTAGGTATAATATAAAGACTAGGTATCTCAAATCGAATAAATCGAATTTCGCAGTTGGTAATGTTACCTCGATGATAATCGAATGAATTTTTAATATTTGATCAACATTTGACAAAAGATAGGTCAGAAATATTTTTAAAAAATGCATACTTTGATGTCGTTTATCTCTTTAGCAGTTTTATTTTACCCAATGTGTAAATAATAATTTATTTTCAGAATTTAATGATTTAAGAATAATAAAAAATATATATTATTGTGTTGTTCGTGGGCCGGTACGGGCGCGCTTAAAATTATAAAGTTTACGTAACAATTTTTTTTATTAAACTCTCTGCACCGCACACCGATTCCGGCCCTGTCATCGAATAAGGTCTTCGTATAACATTTGTAAATCGGACATGCCTCGCTGGGATGGCCATATATCTTGCCCAACGAGGGACAACTTATCGTCTCATTAATTTCGGTTCAACACGTTTAAAAACAAATACACACCGAACCTTATGACAGTGTTTACAAAATCACTCCATCTTTCTAGGACTGTATGTGTGCTCGTTCGTGATTGCTCGCTCTGCGCAAGTGTGTGGGTAGATGTAGGATTATAAAATGGTTGTTTTAATTTTTGTACGTCAACAGGATAGCTGTTTCGCCCTAAAATTTCATTTTTATCAATTTGTAAGTTTCTGTTGGCTGGCGTAGATGTACGCATATTCAGGACCAGCTTAGAAAATTATAGGACATGAAAAATAACATTTTGTATATAAGCAGAACAAATATTGTTCAGGAAAAAATAAAATAGTGTCACGTGTCGCGACTAGAGAGGAATTAATTTCATTTACTATCGATTTATTAATTATTGATAAAAATTCAATGTACAAATTCACTAAACACGGTTACACTTAAGGCTATTTTTTAATTATACTATTTCGCAACAATTATCACTCGTAAATAAACACTTTGTTATCGCCGGAACATTATATTTAACTTTCACTCGAACATTCCATCCAATTCTGCATGTATTAATCGCTTCGGTTAATTTCGCTACATAGGTAAGAACTTCGCTCGATTATTCACTTATTTATCGCTTTGATTCCCTCACGACTGACCTCATTGGGCGTCGTCCTGCGCACCTGCGCACTTCGCAGCATATTTCAACTGTCAATACGACAACAATAATTTCCGCGCCGTGGCCGGCGCTTGTATTTATATCTGAAAGCTGATACTCTCGTACTTTCTGGATTATTCTAGGGTTTGAGAGAAGATTTTCGTGGGTTCTAGGCTTTTCTAGGTAATTCTCGAATGTTTCAGACGCCTCCTAAAGTACGCAGATCACTCTAGGCCATTCTCAATTCTCCGATAGTTTTATGACAAGTGACACATCACCGGGGTTTCGGACAGTGCATAAATTCTTTTTAGCATCTCGTTACAATATGTAACACTACCCTCAAAAACGTTGTAGCTCCATCTTATTTTTGGCCTTCTTCCTTCCATCCTCATATTGGTCATGAATTTAGTAGAGACTTCGGTGTTTGTTGTTTAATCATTGTCTCTACATGACCCAGCCACCGAAGTCTTCCCGATTTTATTAATTTTTGTGATGCTAACCTCCTTAAACATGCCAAAATAACAATAAGAAAATAATATTATCTTTAGCGCAATATAAGATAACGAAAGAAAAACGAAAGACAAAGCCACCTATGATATATAAATCCTGGCATGAAGAAAAAAAAAGAAAAAATGTGTACAAAATTTTTTTAAATTTATTTTGTTGACAGTTTTGTTGCGATGGCTGTGAAAACCATAGAAAGTGAACTGTAAACTCATACGATTAGACTAAGGAACGGCAAAAGTGTATCAGAGACAAGTGAAATATTCTCGAGCGACGATTGATGCGAATTACGGTTATAAATTAATTACTGATTTTAAATGTTTCATTTGGACCCCACCGTCATAAATTCGTCCACCGCGAATAATCGGGTGTCCATTGTGTAATAATAATATTTGAGGCTGCCAGGTGCGAGTGCTCACCCACTCGGCAACCAAGCCAATAATCATTTCATTCACCACGTTGGTTTACATCTTGTCGTCTTTTCCCGGGCTATTACGCCTTGTAGCTCGGCCGTGCCCGAAACAAGAACAATCGGATACCTGCCAATACCGTGAAATCCAATAAAGCGGATCTCAGCACACTGAAATCCGATATGTAAAATTAAACGAACAGCCAACGAGACTATTATGCCTTCCCACATACTAAACACACGGGGTTTATGATCTTTCTATCATTTAAAACAATATTTTTATATGCATGTTCTGAGAACGTGTTCTCAGAACATATGTATATATAAAAATATTGTAAAAAATATGTACTGGTCTGCAAAAGGAATTAAAAAATTAAAAATAATAAATTTCAGGCGTGTATTGCTATATATATTAGGTCCTTACATATGAAATTGACGTTTAGTATGGGAGGAACATAAAGCCGATTTTTTTTATTATAATATATTTATTTAATCAAAGTATGTACCATTGCTATCTATGCACTTTTGCCATCTCATAGGTAGTTCATCGATCCCTTTACTTAAAAAACCATTCGGACGGGAATCGATAAAATCTTTGAAGGCGGTTTGGACTGCCCCATCGGAGTTGAATTTTTTCCTTTGCAAGAAGTTATCCAAATTTCGAAAAAAATTGTAATCTATTGGGGCAAGGTCCGGAGAGTACGGTGGATGTCTTAGACATTCCAATTGAAGCTCCTCTAATTTGGTAGCCGTCTGTTGTGCAGTGTGTGGTCTAGCGTTATCATGAAGCAGCAGTGGCCTAGAGCGATTAAACAGCCTCGGTTGTTTAGCAACTAGCTTTTCCATCATGGTTTGCAGTTGCTGACAATAGACATCTGCCGTAATCGTCTGGCAGATTTAAGAAAGCTGTAGTGAACGACACCAGCACTAGTCCACCAAACGCTCACAAGTAACTTTTTTGGAGTCAATTTTCGCTTGGGGTATGGTTTGGCTGGTTCGGCAGGGTTCAGCCATTGCGATGAGCGCTTCCGATTATCGTACAGGATACACTTTTCATCACAGGTAATGATTCGATTTAAAATCCCTTCATTATTGTGCCGGTTGAGTAATGCAACGCAGCAGTCAACGCGCGTTTATTGATTTGCTTCACTCAATTCATGAGGTACCCACCTTTCAAGCTTTTTCATCTTACCAATTTGCTTCAAGTGGATTAAAACAGTTTTATCACTAACACCGCAGCCTGCAGCTAACTCGGATGTGGTTTGCGATGGATCCGCTTCCACAATAGCCTTCAATTCTTCATTATAAACTTTGGTCTCCGGCCGCCCACGGGACTTGTTCTGCAGGTCGAAATTTCCAGAACGAAAACGTTGGAACCAAAAACGCACTGTGTTTTCTTTTGCGGCACCGTCGCCATACACATCATTAATCCTTCGAGCCGTTTCTGCAGCCTGGTGCTACGGTGGAACTCGTACTCGTAAATAACGCGATATTTCAAGTTTTTCATTTTGTAAACTGAGTGACGCAAAGAAAAAAACAATTGAGGAAAAAACAAATGAATTATAATTTTCAAAACACAAATACATGAGTAAATAGCTGTATAAATTTGGATTTGGAATTCCTAACCAAAGAGAAGATATTTGAGATCAAATTTGCCAGTACGGCAAAACGTGAATTTCATATGTAAGGACCTAATATATGCTCGACAGCTTTGTAGTAGCATTATTATTCTTAATAAAGAGAAAATACTATATAAATTAAATTGTAATGCTTGTAATTATTTGTATATAGGAAAATTTTCACATTAGAATTAAGGAAGATATATATAGATAGCAATAACTTTACTAAATTTTCCAAAAAATTTTTGTAAATAAATCATTATTTTGATATTAAAAAGGGTTTAGAAATTTTGATGACGAATATAATATAGGTATATTAAAAAAATATTGCTTAATATTCCACATTGAACAAATATACGGGTTTCATTACCAGCAGCAAAATCTATTTATACCATGCCATTGGAAGGACCATAGATATCTCTAGCATAGTTCCTTCAAATATTTGAACGAATACAGGTTTAGAACACACATACAAAATTTGGTGATTTGATGTGTGGATGTTCTTACTGTGCTATTGATGAACGTTGTATTGTGTAAAGTGATAATTTAAGCCAGCTCATACAAGTCGTAAGCCGTATGTCTAGCCTTTAAAAACTTCTTGACACGTTTCCCATATAAATAGCTTTGTCTCTGTGAGACTTCTATAATTTATCGTAATTAATTTATATCATTTGTTTGTAAGATCTCGGGTACGATACGAGTGGTGAGCGGCAGAGCGTCAGAGCGTCAATGCGCCAGAGTAGTAAGGGGCGCATTGACGGCACAGTACTGAGCTTAATCATATCGTGGCCGGCTTCCCTTACTACTCGGGCGCTTTGACGCTTTGACGCTCTGCCGCTCGCCGCTCGTATCCTACCCGAGGCCTAAGAAATCAATTGTACATTTAATTTCTTTTAACATTCTTTTATTTTGCTCTATTTGTCCGTTTGTTGTTTGTTTGCTGTGGTGGAATCATATAATTGATTTTTCACCATCTTTCCGACTAGCTGGAGCTCTGAGACTTTCAATATTTAAGTAAAAGTGGATGACTATACATTATTAAATCATTTTCGACATGATTTGGTCATTATTTCTGTTAACATTTATAACTTTACATTATTATTGAACAATATCAGTATGAAAAAATGTTCCGATTTACATTACATGCCGGTACATCACGTGAGTTATTTTAATAACTAAAAACTATAAAATACTCATAATTGATATAAATTAACTTTGTTAAAACCACTTATTTGTTGAAAAAAATTCAACATGTTTCGAAGCCAATGGCTTCTTCGTCAGGATAACAAAAATAATATTTAAAAATCGAAGTATAGATCAAAATATTAAAAAGTTATATATGGAAAATGATAATATAAAATACCTATTTACACTCTTTCTTATTTCCAAAATTTCTAATTTATCAAATTTTTATTCTGTATAATTTGTATGTAAAATTTGTAAACCCTTATTAATATCAAAAGAATGATCCATAGCCAAAAGATGGTTAGGAAATTCGGAATAATTATTAGTATTTAAACACCTTAAGTGTTCCTTAACTCTAATTTCAAAATTTCTACACGTTTTTCCTATATAAAAATAATCACAATCATTACAAATTAATTTATAAACACCCGATTTTTTTTAAAAATTATCCTTATCTTTATTATTTAATATGTATTTTTTTAATTTAAAAAAATAATTTAATTAAAAATTTAATTTTAAAAAAATACGCATGTCGTTTAGTGCATTATTTAAAAAAAAATGACGCGGCACTTAATACTTGCAATAAGCATTTCCATGTAACTAGCAAATTAACACAGATAGGACTTCAGTGCAGTGTTTAATGTATTGGCCATGGCACATAGTACTAATCTGTATACTTATCTGAAAATTTTTGTTTTTGGCACTTAGTGCTTTATTCATTTCCAGTATTCATATGTGTTTATTTTATTAAATAAATTGAGTACCTACGTCTAATGTATTTCCTAACCACCTTGTCCCGCAGTCCCACATACGGAATACTAAACGGAGCAGTAAATACAGATTTTTATGGCCTGGGCCATTTTGTTAGCCATTATGCGGACACATTTAATAGTTGGGCCATTGTGGCTCGGGATACATTGCGGTAGGTCCGTCACCTCTCGCTACATCTCCTGGACGCATTAATTAGACTCAATTAAAAGGAGGCCTTCGAGATGTGGTGCTACAGAAAATGCTCAACTCTATATTAACAGATTTCATTAGCAAAAACACAAAACTGGAAAACCTCCAGAAAGAAAGAACAAGAAATAAGGTACCTACCTATACATATTTATTTAAATGATAGTGTGGTAGGAGCGCGAGAGGGTATTTGTTCTCTGGTATTTTTTGTTTTTTATGGCTTTATTTTTATTTAAGGGGTCACCACAATATTTAAATACTGGGGTATCTAAATATTGGAATATACATATATTTCGGGAAGCAGAGAATAAAAAGAAGAATTTGGAATATACTTACAAGATTTATTTAATTTTTGAATACACCGATTTTTAACAATACTTTTAATAAAAACTTAAGACTAGTTATAAAACACTGGATGAACGGGGTCTACGAGGAGAGTGTTAGAAATCGCGTCTCTCTCTCTCTATTTATAGACATTTGCGCCTGCTTCCAGAATATTCTCCCAAAAAAGGTATAGCGCTGTGCTGTCTGCGGCTTCCGACATGATCGATATCTTTCGATTAGAATATCGAAAAATATCGATCCAAGCCTCAGACTACAATAGTAAAAAACTTTACGAAAAAAAAATTCTCTTCATCATTATTATTATTGATGAAGAGAAAATACTATATAAATTAATTTGTAATGCCTTTAATTATTTTTATATAGGAAAGACCTGTAAAAATTTTGATATTAGAATTAGGTACCGCTTAAGATGTTTAAATAGCAATAACTTTTCTAAATTTTCCAATCATCTTTTAGAAATAAATCATTATTTTGACATTAAAAATTTTGCATATAAATAACATTATTGTTAGGAAAATTAGACAGTTTAATAATTGGAAATAGCGTCAATAGTAAATTGAATTTTACAAATAATTTGATAATTTTTGCAAATGGTTACCTTTTAAGTATGTTTTAACAATAGTTCTTATTTTTTATTTAACTTAAATTTTATTTTAGTATACGTTGTATCCTGATTATTCAATAAAACGTGATTTGAACAAAACAAAATCTTTGTTTTTTATTTACACTTAAGAAAACTTTGAAATTATAACTAGAATATTTTGCAAGGGTTTGATCATTTTCAATCTAATGAATTTTTGAATGTTCGATATATAGGTAAGTTACTTTAATGACAGTTACCGATTTATAGGCATGTGATAAATAATGTTAAAATTGAGTGGAGTATTGCTCTGTCGCTCGAGGGCTACGCTCTGAACAATATATGGAAGATCTTTATAACCTTGTAAAAACATGTTTAAAAACTAATGGAAAAATTTTATCTGTCAATACATATTATTTTCCTGGATCCCTGATTGTTGGATTTTTCATTTCGACTTCACGACGAATTCACTCGCTGATTTATTAACATTGCGAAACTTTATTTGTTTAAATAACACACACATACACATAAACACTCCACGCACACATCAACATGCAACTAGAATTACTGTCTATTATACATGGTGTCTCGTATCTAGTAGCAAAAATTTCGGTCTTGAATCTTCTACATTCAATTTTGAATAGAAAATATGTTTTGCCGCTTTATATAATTAAGTTTATCGGCTTTTAAACTCAATAAATTAATAATAAAGATTAACAAGATCGGGACATTTAAGCGTGCGAAGCAATACCAGATTTAAAAGTCATAATGAACTTCGTCTCTGTGAGAAATCTATAATTTGTCTTAATTAATGATTTTCTCTCTGTGGACAAAATTCAGTAATTAGAACATACTTACAAAAATAACATCATTAAACTAAATTAATATTTTTATTGCAAAACCATTGGTGCCATATACAAATGCTACCTTTAGTACTTATATAAAAAATTAGGGTAACGATTATTTTCAGGTTTCGTACACAAGTGTATTCTAATTTCTCGGAGTAACTACTGCTAGTATAAAAATTTCAGTGGGATTTAATAATTTCTAAATGCGAACTGCCCATTTTCAGTTCAAATAGATTAATCTATGTCGGTATTATATGACAAAAAATTTCAGAGTATAACATATTTGATCAATATTTGAATACATTTTTGTTGTGAAATAAGTACCTATATTTAATTTACTTTTGTATAAGTGAATTTGGTCTAATTTAACAGTGTTTTTAATTACAACCATTTTATTATTTTCTTAAATTCCACCCCGTATCATCTCCACAACATTATATTTCCTAAAATCACACCATTGTAATATAAAAATAATATTTCTTTCTTAGCCATGTCCCAAATACTTTGACTTCGTCGAACGACATTTTACATTAAAGATTTTTTGCCATCTGAAAACAATAGATCGTTTGTGATAAGACTATTAATATTTAGTTCTATCACGTCAAGTGCCCGTAGAAATTAATGTTTGTAATTAAGTTTGGCAATATACTTTGACAATGACTTTTATAATAAATTATAAATGCTATTGGAATAGAAGTTCAAATGTTAATACTTCACTTAATAAAACCTATAAAAAAACACATACTAGTATATAGTTGTTTGATTTACGTTTTCAAGATAAAACTACTCTCCCCTGTATTCTGAGCTGTTCTGCCGTGTAACTCCGACCGCTCTCGCTGACATTTCGGACCCCGTTGCAGGGTAGTATTAAGTATGCCATTTGTATAATAGACAATGAATAAACTGAACCAGTTCTGTACATTAATTAATACAACTAATTTACAATAATACACAGTTTAAAGAGTAAAATATCTATTCTACTGGCAAGTACATATATGATCATCTCCTATCTACGGTATTAATATTGACAGAATTAGGATATAACTGTTAAAACTGAGGTGTTTGGATAATTTTTTTAAATAAATGCCTTAAATGAATCACGCAACTCAAACTAAAATATTTTACGTTAGAACTTAATTATAGTAAGTAGGTATGGTTGCAAAAGAAGTATACTGTACAATATTTTATCATACTTTTTGATGTAATTTTCAGGTACTTAAAGTAATATTACTTAAATAAACATTCCTTGTGATTGTTGGTTAACTTATTATAGTAATTTTCCTTAAAATTGTATTTACTTATTTAGTAGGTACTTACTTTACTTATTCTAGTATTCTATTAATTTGCAACCTGTTAAGTTGCCTGAACTGTTTTAAAAAATTAAAAAATTAATTCTCCAATCATGAATTATTTCAACTCAAATTTCTCGTTCTTTTAAGTTGCTATGCTTTCCGGAATTATTGCATTTGCGTTATTCGATTGGACTGGTACATGAATGTCAATGAAGCGAGAGTTGTGTGAAGAAAATTGTGGTGCTCTATCCTCTTTGCCTACCCCCGTGAGAAACGGCACAGTGGTAAGTAAGTTACTCAGAGTCACATAGTTATATGTTTTTTGGTAGTGAGTAAATTCTCAAAATTTAAATATTCGGTTTACGTTTCGACAGCCCACCATAAATATCTACTATGTATTCCACTCCTAGTATGCACTCCAAAAAAATACCTAATTCTTTCTGGCACTCTCAACATTAATTTTAACCATTAATTCCTTTTTTGTATATCATCTAGTGTATAAGTAACAGTAAAGGAATGCCAAAATTAAGATGGAGTGACAACGTCCTCAAAGACATCTCTGCCTTGGAGCTTCGGAACTGGAGAGAGCTTGCACTAAACCGAGATGAGTGGAGGAAGATTATCGAGGAGGCCAAGACCCACCAAGGGTTGTGTACTAAGAGTGATGATGATAAGTAACAGTAAAAAAATTTATTAGCCAGTAAGTAGTTTTGCCAACACTGATTACCAATTACCAACATTGATGTATGTAAGTGAAGCCTGGAGCTGGCAGAAGAGGAACGAAAGTAGAATGAATGCAGTGGAGATGAGATCCTCAGACGTATGCGTGGCAAATCAATTTATGATAGAGTAAAGAATGCAGATATTAGGAATGAATGTAAAGCTGATCTTAGCATAATTACTAGAAGAAAAAAAGGGTCGCTCAGATGATTTGGGCGACCGCGGAAGACGTGGCACGACCAGATTAACCAGATACTCGAAGATGGTCCCGTTAGAAGCCTCAAAAACCGGCGAGCTTACATGCGAAGATGTATGAATGTGGATGAGGCGAGAGTTGTCAGGATAGAAGAGTGTGGCGCTCTATCATCTCTTCCTACCCCCACGGGGAAACGGCGTGATGGTGAGTAAGTAAGTAAGTGAGTTGTTTTGCAAGATTAATTTTTTATGTGAAGCGCCTTCGAAACAGCGCTATGTAAATTATCCAAATATTATTATTATTAGTCCAAACGTGACAAATTTGAGTGAATTAAGTTTGGCAGTTTTGCATTTAGGTCGCAGAGCAGCATCCCGACGGCTAGCTGCCCGAGCCGGCTAATATATGGGCCGTATTTAGTTTTAATGTATTTACACACGGCTCGACCTTTCTCGCTGCAACGCGATTCCTGGAAGGCCGACGCGGGGTGGTTCAATTTTGAATTATTTACTTTTACTTGATTTAAGTTTTTGTTAATTTACTAAAAAGTCACCGGACACGAACTAAGTCAGAGCACTGTTCTTAAATTCACAGTCACTAAATCTTTACAGAATATTAGTAATTCACAGTTATTATCTCCAGTCACTCGTCCGTGGAACACTTTTTTTAAGCTGTGTCTACCGCATCGATCACTTTCGAGAATATTCCCCTCAATTTTCACACGTAAGTACGATATCTGTTCTTCGATTTACAACACGCTGGTAATGGGGCGTTTTTATCAAACTCGCACTTAACAAACTTCAATGTGACTTACTTGCGCGGTTATGCCTTTTCATACAAAACATGTTGGTTTCGCGATGCCTCGAGAACTTTCTTCGTTTCAACATTTTTAGCTTCGACTTTTCCAGCGTTCGCGAGAATGTTCCAGTCAATTCCGGATTGTTTGTTTGTTATGGAGTATTCGAGAGATTTTGAAAGTGCGTAATTCCTCCGGATTCTACCATCTCTTTACAATATCATCATAAAGATTATTATAGTAATAATATTGAACGTTACCGATTATGTGTTGGTATATGAGAATTCAAAATATTGATTTATAGCTATATATATTAAGAATCAACGAAAAAATACTTTAACAATATTTTATACGAAAGTTTGTTCTAAGAATGCAGTTACTAGATTTCGTCCCTAGAAGGATGAATAATTAATTAGGATAAATTATAAAAGTCTCACAGAGACTTAAGCCAGCTCATACAGGTTGTAGCCCTGAGCCATTGCACTTCCATCGGACTTCCATCCACATTCCCCATACATAATTAGCTTCGTCTTTGAGACATCTATAATTTATCCTTAATTAATTAATCATCCCTCTGGGGACAAATCCAGTAACTGTATTCTTAGAACTTACTTTCGTATAAAATATTGCTAAAATATATTCTGGCATACGAAAGGAGTTAAAATTTAAAAATACTGTCTTTCAGGCGTATTTTAGTAAATATGTTTAACAATTCGAAAGAATATCATATATACGTTAAAAGGAATATTACTAGAACTCCACATTAAAAAATAAAATATAGAGGTATCATTACCAGTTGCGTAATCTATGTAGGTATACTAACTAGTTAATGAGAAAAAACAACAGATATCTCTAGCATAGACCATTGAAATATATTAATGATTTCTTGATTTCGAACATATATATGGAACTTTAAAAAATATTTTATTTATTTCATAAAAAAAATGAACACAAAATTAATTACTTGTACCCTGATCGTCCCCAAACAGTTTTGGCAGGAGATTAAAACGAAATTAGTTAAAATTCCCGTCACAGCTGACTCGGTCGGAACTCTGGAAGGCGGTGGTCGGTGTTGGCAGAACCCACCCCGTCATTTTACGCCCAATTAACGGCAACTATAAAATGACGTTTGAAATGTGTGGAAATAATCCCTCGACTGTGTTTAACGTCTTAATTTCATCCCCCGACGTCGGGCGGCTAAGATCCCGCGCGCCGGTTCAGTCACGCCCTGTTTTTTACTACATCCCTTAAAACTTGCAACGAAATTCGAAATTAGGAGGATATTTAGTGTTAGCAGATGTCACATGACTCGAAAGCGTGAGGGTGGGTGACTCATTTACTCTTTTGCACCTATTTATTTATTGAAATTAACGGACATAGTCCAATCAATTATAATACATAACAGGAACAACATAAAATACATCAGAATAAAAGTTATAGCAATTTAAAACAAAAGCAAGGACAAATGAAAAATACTAACAAGATGGAGACCAGATCTAGACTATCTAATCAGATAACAGAGGATCCGAAGCAAGGGGAGAGATAAAATAGGCACACTTACACAAACACACTAACACACTATAACCTTATACACTTATATGATATATTTTCTATTACGTTACTTTAATCACTTTACTGTGTTATGTTAAGAAACAATACTTATCAAATACAAATAATTATTCTACTTTATATCTATTTACTACGTTTTGTACTTATACACTATTGTAAACTACACCTGTCTCAACACAGATATTTCTAGTGAGACGGGCACAGTCCAACCAAAATCTTATATATAAATTAAATAGAAATCAACATATAAATAAATAAATATTGCTTAAATATGGACAGACTTACACCGATGAAGTCCAGATCCTGTCTTGAGTTTATAAGACGACATAACCGTGACATGGGAGCATGGAATCCATAATTGGTTCTATGATGACTAAGGAACTTCATTTTATCTCTGAGTCTACGGGAAGGGATATTGAATTTTATTTGACCCAGTAACGAAGGCACATTAGTGTGGCCGTTTAATATTTTAAATATGGTGATTAAGTCAGTGTCTTCTCTATGTTTTTGGAGGTTATAAATTTTTAACATTGACTCAATTTCACTGTACGAGTAGTCTGCTTTATCCAAGCCCATCGTCCATGCAAGTTTTCTTAAGAAGCGATGTTGCACGGATTCGATGTGACTTATTTGGTTTATATAGAAGGGACACCAAATCACAGAGGCATGTTCTAAGTAAAAAATTTAAAATAATGTCATTTTATAGATCAAAAGCCAGCGACCGCCAGACTTACGTTATAGTGTCAAACCTGAAATATTTTCTATAGATCAAAACTAATGTAAGAAAAAAGATTTGGATATAATGACATTTGAGTTCGGGGGATTTTGGCAGATAACAGGTAAAACAGGTACAAAAAATGTGTAAGTAAAACGCTAAAATATAGCGTTAAAACATCAAATAATTTTGTATTGAGCCGCTAATCTTAAACTTGAGTGCATGCAGAAAGGTATCTGAACGTAAAGAAAAGAATAAGCTATCTAGTTCGCACCCTCACTGGTAGACCACCTCTCTTATGCGTTCCTAAAGGAATGATAAAATTTGAATCGAAAATCGAATAATGCAAAAACAAGGTGTGTAGTAATGGCATCGAGCCTCCTCCAATCAGCTTCAAATGCCGTAGGCACGTCTTCCCGGTTACATGGAAAACTATTAACGCATCCCACGCTTGGTCTTGGTAACATCTGGAGACAGGAAAAGGGGATATTGTGCTAGATTAGACAATTTAGGTTTTTTAATATTGTCGGGAAACTAGGGAACATCGCTTCAGAAGCTTCCAAGGCTGGTAAAACAGTCATCCCGAGAGAGTGCTGAAATCCTCAAGCATTCGCATTCGAAGATATTGTGATACCTATTCTAAGAGGCGCTAAATTGGATACGACACTAATGGGGGGATTGGAAGCAAAAGCACCACTATACATATTATAAGAATACAAGGCAACGTGTTATATTATCTGACAGTATCAATTTCATCATTCGTAACTAATTTTGATATTAATAGTTAATATGCATACGTCCTGACAAAGATACAGTTATATCAAAACCGGTAGACGTAAAGTTACTCCAAGTGATTTATACAAAGTTTTTAATTAATTAAGATTAATATTGATATTTTTTACTATCTATCTTATATACAATTAAATCTTTTAATCAATACAAATTGCGTCAAAGACATGGTTTTTTCCAAAACTTACTAAACTCAAAACAGCATTGTAATTTATTTATTTTAATAAATAAACTGATTTAAATTAATTATTGATCATAGTAGTCTACATCCGGAATAATCGCCAAATTTTTTTGGTTAGAAAGCGGCTCAAATATTAATTACAAATTTTTGTGGCTTGCAGACAAGTAAAGCTACATAAGAGGATGTAAAAGGATAAGCATGTAACTATGTATGTATGATAACGATGTAACTCCGATAAATGGTTTAAAATTTTTGTTTTAAACATGTTTTACTTGCTTTGTAAAAAAAAAATTATCCCTTCGTAAAACATCGCATTGTTGTCTCGCGTTACTTGGCTTTGTGAGGTCATCGATGTGAATCAGGTGTAGCCAAAATAAAAATGTTTTGTAATGTAAAATATCCCGAGTTTTTACCCCGCAGAGGTCCCGCAGCCGCCAACGGACCCGCGCTATCGCGTTACGACCAGTGTTTGAAATTTCCGCGAAAGTTGACGTAATGTCAAAATATCCTCGGGTTAGCTTTGCCCACACACATGGTTAACCAATTGCGCCCACAGATGGCAGTTTTGACCCAAATTGCATTTTTTGGGAAGAAACTATTTATCAAGAATAAAAATTGTACCTAAACATTTTTCTTCATTAATTTTGTCATCATCATCAGCAAGACTAGCGATACATTATGGCGTTCTGGTGCCAACTCTGACGTGCGGAATTGAATCCTGGAATTGGCATAAAAGAAATGAAGGTAGACTGAATTCGGTTACTAAGACATTTGTGTAGAAAATCTTTGGTCAATAGAGCGAGGAATGAACAAATTAGAAGTGAATGTAATGCTGGCTGTAGTATGGTAGATAAAATAAAGAAATGAGTGCTGAGATGGTTTGGTCATGCAGAACGTATAGGAAAGGGTGGTTAAGAAAATATTTGGGGCGAGTGTTGAAGGCAACAGGAATAGAAGGCGTCCGCGAACAACCCGACACGATCAGATACTATAAGTATTGGAGGATGGCCCTATTACAAGCCTCAACAACCATAGAATATAATGAATGTAGCCGAAGCAAAAGTGGTGTGTCAAGATTGAAAAATATGGCGTTCTATCCTCTCTGCCTAACCCTGCAGAGAAACGGCGTGATTGTTGGTTTGATAATTGTCCTTAGGTTTTCACGGCCGTTCAGAATCTTCTGTGTATAGTTTTCTGCCCTGATCAGCCCTGATGATGGACCCTGCAATGGGATCCGAAACGTTGGCCAGAGGGGTCACATGTACACGGCAGAATATCCCAGAAAACTATACACAGAAGGTTTGATAATTATTAATTTTCATTCCCTTGCCCTAGTAGGGTCGGGGGCCCGAAGACTCGACAAGGTGCTTCCATGTTCCCCTGTCCTGGGCTGCTTCCGCATGAGTCAATCAGTCCAGACCCATTCTGATTTCATGCACATTTTTTCGTTGCTTCTCCCAGCTTAATCTGGGTCGACCCACCGGCCGTCTTTCTTCCGGAGTTACCAAGAGGATTTTTCTTGGTATTCGTTTCTCTGGCATTCTGAGCACATAAGATATTTTACCATCTACTCACTCTTTCCTTTAACAATTGCCGTTATGGTATGCGAGAATTTCTTATTTTTCCATAGGTATAGAGGAAACATTTCTTATCTCGTGTCTCGTATATTACATCCACGTACCTACTTGCTAGATCCTTCAAAAACTATAGCCTTTTCATTTTGAAGTCCACATTTACATTAATTAGTTTACATTTAGTTTTATTTACATTTATCAGTCGCAACAATAAACATATTGCGAAATCAATCTAAAATATAAAAAAAATTTTCATTAACATGCGAATAAACTCACAATTATTGTTAATTCAAATGATCTATGAACTCTAATCGCTGAAATTCTACTTCATTTACTTCAGTTTTTCACACAATTCTTATTAAAATTTAACTTTCACAATACACAAAAATTATCACGAAAACGTAGTATGTTTGTGTTAACATGTAAACAGTGCCATCTGTTAGCGTAAGACTATGAAAACAGCGGCACCTAGTACTTGGTAACATTAGTTACGGACATTGTTACAAATGAATTATGTATTTTGATCTGTCACCAATAGCAGATGAGCAACATTTGGCATCCGACTTTCTAGGATCGCAGGTTCAAATCCTAGTAGCAAGTTTTTTTGGAATTTATATTTTTACTCTGTTTAAATCCTAGTTGCAAGTTTTTTTCAAATTTATATTTTTACTCTGTATATTTAACCAAAACACAAAACTATGAATTAAAAACAAAAAAATATATATTTAATGCTAGCGTTAAAAGCCTAGTGGTGAGATCCGAGAAAAACAGCCAAAACACGAACCGCTTATTTTATGTTTTGCCAATCTGTCTCCAGGCGGCGTCACAGTAAGCCCATCGAAATAAGTAAGAAAATATCGAAAAATAGGTTTTATAAAAACACGGGCAGTGAACGCGCAATGGGCAGCGTTGGCCCTGAAGTGACCACTACCTATTATAATTCAACAACGTTTTATCTAAATATAATAATTTCGTTGTCTGTCTGTTTGTCCGTCTGTCCTTAACTTCGTGTAACGTCCGTAATTACGTTCGAATTCACGGCTAAAAAAACTAGATTAACGGCCGGAGATGGGGCTTGAACCCCGGGCCAGCAAACCCGAACCGGCCGCAACTTAACAATGTTGCTATCGCCGAGCCTGCGTGAACCGTCAAAAATATCGTACATATAGGAGCAAAGATGCGAACCATGTGCTGTTATGTTCCGTGATTTTTCACGGTAGTAAGTTATAATCTCTATTAGTTGAGCTGAAAATCATAAATAAATTTACTTCGATTTGGTATCAAATATTATCTATCGATCACCAATAACAGGTTAAGTATTTAAATATGCGCTCAAAAATATTGGAATTTTAATTAGATAGATTAAGTAACACTTAAGGATAATAAAGGGAGCCTTTTGTGGTTTACGAGACATAAATTATCGCTCAAATTTATTAACAATTTCCGGTCCCAATTTGCAATGCGGTTTCAGAAACTGATACGTGGCGATCTGTTCCTAAGCGAATAGCATAAAGTTGATACCATCAAACGTCAAATTCTCGGAATCTATTGAATTTTTTATCAATCGACCTCACCGTGTATTAGAAAAAATTGATATTAAATTCTTAATTTTTCTGATTTATTGATATATGGAACACGCCTCACATCAATAATCCTCTTTTTTCAAAAGACAAGAAGGACTCGTGCTATGAAAAACAGTTTAAACTTATTGGTATCCCTAAACGAGGTTCGAATCACAGTTTAAACTTGATGGTATGCTTAAACGAGGTTTGAATCCCCGACTATTTTGTTAATAAGCAACTTTCTTATCCTTGACCTAACAAGCACAATATTATAACTGCAAATTTAATTATGTTTAGTTACATATTTTTTACAAATTATTACATACATCATTTTTTTCTTTTATTTAATATAGATGTGACCACATTTTTAATATAAAAATAATTATTATTTATTAATCATATAGTTATATATTATTTAGTCAAAACAAAAAAGTGTAGGTACCTACTGGGAAATCAATCAAAAGTGTAAATGTGTACCATTTGAAATCACACTAATTTCGAAAACGGAATAATGTTTTAATTAAATTTAATGAAAATTGAATGAGTTCAGATTTGGATTCTAGTTACAATTACGGACGGATATTCGAAATTAGTATTATTGGGGAAGTCAAAACAAAAAATGTATTGGGAAATCAATCTAAAATTTAAACCTATTATTTTAAATCAAACTAACATTGAGCTAGCTGTCCCCACACGGCTTCACATTTAATCAATTTGTGTATTAACCTTAACATATAGATATATGTTGTCACGGACTTTTTTAAAGAACTTTTTGATTTCTACAACTTCTCTGAATAAAATATTTAACTATCTCTTACCTTCAAGGCAGCGTTGGTAAAAAACGCATCGCTCGATCATTTTTTCATCGTAAAAATAGGTCACCATGAAAAGCTCTTTTATTTTATTTGGATAATATATAACCTGTATTCAACGTTAAAGCACATTCTAAATATTGGTGAAAGAATTTTTGAAATCGGTCGGGTAGTTTCGGAGATTACCTCATATATCCAAACTTACAAACTTTACCTCTTTATATATTAGTATAGACTAGCTGCAACCCGTAAAAAATGACGGAACACTAGTTCTCGTCTTTGCTAAGCCCTAATATATATTTATAGTATTTTTTCGGCGCTCCATGGAGTGGTGGCCGTAGCAACATGCATTAAACGTCAACGACAGACAACGAAATTATTAATAATGTTTTTCACGGCCACTCAGAATCTTCAAGTGTGTTTTCTGGGGTATTATGCCGTGTTGTTAAGACCTTTCGGGCCGACGTTTCGAATCCCATTGCAGGGTCCATCATCAGGGTTGATATGTTGTTGTGAATGTTGGTGTTGTGGTTAAGTATCGGCTTGCAATACCGTGCCGAAGTCATGATGTGTTGTATTGTGTTGTGTGTATGATTCATCCGTTGTCTGATCACTATCTCTGCGGAGTCTGCGACGAGATTGACATTGAAGCGCCGGATACCAAGATGTTTTTAATTTGAGACCATCATCTCTATTAATATTTATCGGGTGCTTGTAGATTTCTAGTGCTTCCTTGATAAGACGCGTAGGGTTTCCAAGGATTTTCGGTTCGAATGCAAAATGATGGCCGGTATCCGAATAACGAAACTATTATGTTTGATAACGAAAACGGAATAAGATCAGTTACATACTAATTTTGAAAACGGAATGAATTCAGCTATTAGATTCTAGTTACGGTTACGGATGGACATTAGAAATTATTATTATTGTGGGATGGGGATAACGCATTATAATTTTTAAAACGCTCTCTGGACTAGATGAAAAAATAGCAAAATGTGCGAGCATTTAAGTCGCCGCCTTTGACAGGTGTTTAAGATCGATCCCTAGTATCGATTGCAGCCAAAAAAATTGACAAAGTGCCAAGAAACACATGTTGCCTCAGTAGACGGACCTCCAGCGAAGTCCAATACACAACCGTATCTCAAAAGCACTAATCCTTTAATGCGGCTGTCTCTAAGGATTTTTTTGACGCACTCTTTCTGGACCCTTGACGGTTTTCAGACCCGTGGGTAAGTCGAATTAGGATAACAGGCTTTTAAATATGTTTTGCCATCTGCGTATTATTGAGGACTGATTTGATTTTTTTTATGGAGGTGCATATTCACGCTTCCCATGTAAATCAAATAATTAGTTATTTTTTACGTAAACTTTTTGGTTGGACATAATTATTATTGGTTGGTGGTTGGATATTAGTGAATATAATTAGTGATTGCATATTACATTAAATCAAAAATATAGAATAGATACTTCATTATCAATAGTGACATCTGTATTGGATTATGGGAATAAAAAAGCTTTGGACTGCAGGTGGCAGTAGTAAAAATACAACTCACATACGAAGCAAGTTGTGTAAATTAAACCCTCGTAGTCCAATGGGCATGACACTGGCTTTCCACACCGAGGGTTCCGGGTTCGATTCCCGGTGAGGTCACAATTAATCTATGTGATTTACTCAAGCTTGGGTGCTTTGTGATGTCTTTCGCTTCTGTAATTGGGCGTCTTGGCCTGTTGAAGCGTAAAAAAAATAATAAACATAAAATAAATAAAAAATATATATGTATGTACAACTTCCAAAAAATCGATAGATGTGGTGGTCTATCATGGGTGGAAATGGTGAACGTTACATTGTGTTAAGTGATCAGTTAAGTCAGCCGTACGATAGGTCGTAAGCTCTATGAACACCCCAAAAGACTTCCATATCTACTTTTCTATATAAAAATATAGCTTCATCTATACGAGACGTCTATAATACATCTTGATTATTTTAAAAAAGATTTTTTTTTTTTTGTATAAACCGCATTGATAGTTTTTACAGCGGAAATAATTCAACAAAATGGCATAAATAACGTTTAAATTCCCGATTTTGTGCATTAAATATTAACCAGAAAACAAACAAAAAAAAATTGCATCTCCCTTCAACAATAAACAATCTTTCTGAAGAAGTATCTAAAAATTTACCTCATTGCATTAGACAACAATAACTTTAATGAACTCCAAAATGATTCTTACGAACTCAAACACATATAAACCAGTGATGTAATTAGACAGTCTTTGTCCAATTACAAGACACCCTAATTTTACAGGTGAGTACAATATATGTGTAGGTTAGGTAGTACCTAATTCAATTGGGCGTGTCCTTTTCTCCCCGAAATCTCCCAGTGTCCGTTTGTACTGAAGTACCTTTTTGTATCGGTAAGATTTTACACATTTTAAATAGGTTATCGGGTTGGTCGTGGTTGGTTTATTTTTGTTTTTTATTTATGTATGTGTGTGTATCAGAGGCGTGCAGTGGGAACATTGAAACATGAATTTTATATAAACATATATTTTGTCTCGAAATAATCTTATAATACCTTATTATTCATACTATAATATTCTGTCAGATAAATACTATATTTAATTTCTAAAATATATATCTACGTAAAAGTCTTGCTTCATTTTTCTCACTGCACGCGCCTAATGTGTGTGTGTGTGTATATGCACGTACGCACGTATGCGTTAGGGGAAGTATGTCACCTCGCAAATTTACCCCTAACAGAGTTAATAAATTGCTCTAAGCTTATATAATATATATATGGTAAAAAAGCAAAGGCAGGAATATCCAAAAAAAAATTAATGCAGTCATCGAGAATTACTAAATTATAATGTACTGAATTCGGAATTTCATAGGGAATAAATAGCCTATAAATTTATAGGAAACATGATTTTGAAAGAGATAGATATAAAAAATGTAGAATTCAGTACATTTTATATAGTAATATATAGTATTATAATTTTATACATAATAGTAATTCACTAAAACTTTTTTTTTGTGGGTGTTTGTTCCCACGCTTTTGTACCCCGCATATTCTGTGCTATTCTGAAAATAGCAGTATTGGGATGTAAGTTCTTTATCCCAACACTTAATAGATGAAAATAAAATAAAAAAATAAACTAAATGTAGGCATACGTCGGTGGTGTGGTCAGAGGGAGAAAGAATACATCACGGTTAACCGTCAAACGTCAAATATAAATAGAGTCCAACAATATTTATATTTTCTATGGTCCGTGACAATGATAATTTTGTCATAATTTTACATAAGGACGCTATGGGAAGAGAAATTAATAAGTTCATGTCAAATAATACTTTTTTATAAGCTTAAAATTATTATTTGTGAGGTTACGTTTGCGGAGGAAGGCAGCTGACAGACCAAAGATACGTGAAAATATACAAATCTTCGCCGAATACCGACTTATGCCTACGTCTCGTATATTTTGTATTTTAATTTTTGTCTATTAAGTGTTGGGATAAAGATCTGACATCCCAATATTGCTATTTTCAGAACAGCACAGATTTAAGGTGTCAAGAAAACGATCAAGAAAACGGTAACTATGAAGTTATTGCCGTAGTTTATTATTTGTTGATGTGTTTATTGCAATTGGTACACTCCATCCCGAGTGAAAAACCACCACTCACAACAATTACTGAAAGTCAGAAATTGCAGACATAAAAACGTTAGCCAACTCTGTGCCTCCTCATTAAGGGAAAGTAATTCCAGTTCTTTAACGACCCGCTGATGGTCGCCGCATCCCGTGACGTCACGGCCGGTCGAGGCTGAAATTGAAATCTCACCCATCGATACGAGAGCTCTATCAAGAACACCATAAATCATGGCGTTGTGTCCGCAGTACTGGATGGACGCAAATAAAGCGGGGTAATATTTCAGGGCAGAATCGGCCCCCACCGCGTCAGGTTAATGGCTCAAAATTTCCACTCATAAATTTCTTTGTACAATTTGAAGGTCTCGGGGCAACAATGCGATGTGTCACATTTTTTGACTTAAAAATCGGTACGAGGTACGGCGGGCATGATCAAAATTTATCACGAAAATAGTGTACTGATAAGCGTGCTCATTAGTGGCACGTGAGCATGCGCAAAATTGAGCTTCTTGAGCTATTGCTACTTAGTAGCATGTGCATGTGTGCGTATCTTTTGAGCATGTGTGAACAAGCTTGCTTGTGAGTATGCTAATGTAATTCGCGGCTAGTATCGATTTTTGATGCTATCTTCTCAGTCTGCGACAGATGAAACAAATAATATGGCGCGTTGAGGAGATGACAGAACATTATTATAGGAATCACGAATGTCTGTCGAATACTCGGTTACCGCTATATAAAAATAATATAGCAAGAAATAATGTTTATGAAACTTTACTAAAAAATATGAATTATTCAAATCTTATAATAAAAATTATTAAAACTAAAATCAAAAATTTATTGGTTCACTTGAATTTTCTATTTCAGTTTGCAAAATTTATATTTTGAACAAGAGCGTCTCTATTCTATGACAAGAGTATTCCAGTAATAAGAATGTGTTTGTGATTGTTAGCTTTGAACATGCTCATTCATAAGTATGATTAAAATAAGCCTGCCAATAACAAGCAAGTGTGTACAGTTGTTAGAGCATGGTAGTTTTAAAGTAAAAAATAAGTATGTGTATCAGTACCTCTAAACTCTTACATCTCAGAAATTATACGACGCAGATGAAATTAACATGATTTTATTATTTTACAGAGCATTAACCATTCGAAGACATGACTTAGTACAGGAAAAAATATGTAACAATTATATATGGTCATCAAGTCTCTTATAAACGCTCATTACATAGGTTTAATGTAATGTAATAATCCACCGTAGTGAGAACATTGGAGCATGACTTTTACGTAAACATATATTGGGGAAAATATCAAAATCAAATATTTTTCCCACCGAATATTAGGAAAATTTCGAGATATATATTTTATTTGTTTTTTTTTTTAGTATATGCTTAGGAAAAAGTAACGCTTCGATGTTCTCACTCCACGCCCCTTGGATAATCAAGATTTTTTTTAGGAGTCTATCCTACACAAAAAAAAATGTTATTATTAACTAGCTAGTAAATAGTAATTCGTCAAAAATGACGTAATTTTACATGTCGGTTCCTAAACGGTGTAGTTTTGAATAGAAAATGTATCGCGGGGAGAGGATAGGGTAAAAATGGAGGGGGAAATTTCGTCTATGTTATCGGCCAGGTCCTAAGGAATAAGAAAAAAAAATTAAAAAACAAAAAAAAATTACGAAAGAAGTTACGGACAGAAAGACAACGAAATATTATTATTGGTTAAATATTTTATCACATGTGATTTAATGTAAAATATCTAAGTAAATTTATATTCATCTTTCATTTATCTTATTGGTATACGGAAATACATGACAGAGACATACAATTACACAAAAGACAAAATCAAAACTACCACATAATTCCACCTAAGATAAAAACAGAACAATCACGACACATTTGCAAAAGTTTAAACAACTTATCTAAACAGACAAGAAAATTGAATATTGACAAAAATAAGGGAAAAAAATTCTAAGATGTACACAAACGTAACGAAGACAGTTGTATTTTATGTCATATTTTTTTGATTAATAATTATTAAACTTTAATTGCTTTTCAAAATCTCAAATGTAAAATTTCTAAATTTCACGTGAATTTTAATATAATTTTCAAAGGCTTTCTAGATCCTTTATATATTTTTTAATAAAAATAAAAAATCACCATTTTAATAACACCACTCATTGTTGCACACAACGCTTGAATCAATGTTCTTTAAGCGGTGGTTACTTTTACAACATGTAAAATACGCTCACATAATTACAGTTCTCTACGAAATACCGATTAAATGATGACTTAATTGAAATCATTATCTGGAGCAAACGGCCATAAATTTGGACAGCCCTTAAATTTGGGGGTAATTTTCCAGATATCACGTACGCACATAAATAGTTTAAATGCCTTTTTAATTCACAATTTTTAAATAAAATTGTTAGTTTTCGATAAATAATTAAATCTTTATAATTCAGTGCCGAAAAACGCGGCGATGAGACTTCTTCCATCCAAATCAGAGACCAACAAAATATATAGACATGAACTAATGTAATCCCTTGGTACATATAACCTGGTGCCATTACGGGTTCAAATGTGTTTGACTTTTTCTTATTTCTTGCACTGTCCCACTCTCGGTGTCACTCTCATCTAGGCCGTTTCTCTGGAGAACATTGAAGAGTTTTTCGGTCTTCTTCTGGATGACTGTCAATGAAGCTCCATTGACATTACCTGCTTTACCATGTAGTCTGATGGTCTCCGTCTTATGTGCCCATACCATCTCAACTGTTGTTACTCCAACTTACTGTTTATATCCGTGACACCCAGGCTACCACGAATACGAGTACTTTTATACCTATATTTTAGTGATACTCCGGCCAACCATCTAATTCGCATTTCAGCTGTTTCAAGTTGCCTAGAGTAGGAGTAATACATATTCCAGCATTCGGAGCCATACATTATAGCTTATAGCGCGTCTAACAATAGTCTGGTATTTCTTTTAAATTTTAAAGGAATTTTCGGGTTCGAACACTCAATAATATTCAAATATCTACATTCAAATTATTTAAAATAATTACTGCGAGCTTGCAAATTTTAAAACAATTACGATAAATTCAAACAAAATACTCTTAAAAAGTATGATGTCTAAGTAACAAGTCGTGCTTTACTATAAGAAGATGCTTTTACTTTTATATTCCGTGACAAAAATATCCAAAAATGATATGAATAAACTTTACTAATTTTATTATTCATATTTTTAGTATTTAAAGCAATAACTTTGTGGTCAGACATTTTAACAAAATGTTATTTATTTTAGTCGGTCATTCTCTTTTTTATTGTCTTGTTTGGTACAAAATCCCAACACTAATAAACAACTCTATGTATTTTTTGTGTATTTGTATAATGTATTTTTACACAACATAATGTATTTTTTATTAAATACAATTGAATACCCCATGGCAAGAAGTTGTTAACTAACATTCAAGTCATTTTGAGATAATTAGACATTTGCATTTCGCCTTTGAAAAATATGTTTTATTGCTATTTTAAGATTAATTTTTTTTGATTTATGTCACTAAAATATCAAAAAACTATTTACAAAGAAAAAAAACATTTATACACAAGAAAATAAAAATATACTAATTTTCCTTAAAAAAATGTAGTTAACAACAATTTTTTCGCTTCTGGAACTCATTTTTAATAGAATAACAATACATTTTAAAAATTCGTGTGCAAATAATACTATGGTTGTGGTTTGTAGTGTTATTTACATGCTAGTGTGGTGGTTGTCCTGACGAAGAGACGGGTTACGTCTCGAAACCGGTAGACACAAAAGTAATTTTTAGTGGTTATATAGGTATAACATATATAACATTTTGTTTTACTAATTTTGTTTATAGATTTCGGCGTTTAGCCACATTTGCTTGCAGTCGCTTTTAATAACTTTGAATTCGAGGTAAATAGCCGATTTTTGTAAACTGCTGTAATAACGGCGCTTAAAATCTGATAGCATTTCTAAAAGGCATGCTCTTTGCCGCGCAGATAGCATCTACCCTTCCATCGGCAGTAACATGCCTGCATTAATGGCTAATCCACCCTTATTCCATGGCGGGCTTGTGGATCGTGCGCCACCCCTGGTTGAAATAATATCCAGAGTTTGCTGCTTTTCACGTAAGGATTCAATTGGCTCAGTGTGCATAAAAGCCTGTTCCAAAATCGTTTGATTTGTACTTTTTTATCTAAATTTAGTAATTTCGTTGCCTGTCTGTCCCGTAACTCCGTAACTTCCTGCAATTCATGGCTAAGAAACTAATTTATACGGCTGGAAAAGATTCGAAACTCGCACGCGCGGACGACAAAGCGGTATAGCTACCATCGCTTCTTCCTTGCCCGTTAAAGATATACTATGATACACATTGTAAGAACATGGCTTAGCTAAGACGCGAACCATTAATCTAATCTAATTAACCTCCTCCGTGATCGTTCACGGGTGTACGGCTATCTAAATGAAATTTGTCGGTGAAGTGAAATTCACGGTGTCGGAAAACTCGTATAAATTAAAAAAACAAGACATATACGGTCCAAATTTTATATTATGTATATTTTTGGGAAAATTTTTTTAACATCTATCCAATTCTTATACGTAGTATTATTTCGCTCGATACTAATTGCTTCGCAATTTCACGACTGGGCACACCTGGCCGCCATCTCGAGCGTACTTCGCACTGAACGAACTGTCAAATACGACTACTCCAATCCAGTGGATGACGTTTAAATATTTTTTCTGTATTTCGTCCTACCAATCAATTGTGTCTCCCTGATGGATGACCGAATAAAAATGAAATAAAATAAAGTATTTCGTAAACAAATAATTTTAAAAGGCCCGCACCCACGGATTGGACACGATGATACAAATCTCAGTACCGTGTACCCTACTTATGATAAGATTTTGAACAGATAATAGACTCAGCAATTGGTAGAAAAACGAATAGTAGTAATTGGTACAATACGACAAAAACTCACTTTTCTTGCAAATTGCATGAAAAGCAGTAATTGGTAGAATGCGAACTTAAAATTGCCACTGCTGGTCCCAATTTCCAATATGTTTGACTTTTCTTAAAAAATTACCACGATATTGTAATTTTTTAAATAATTATAAAAAGGTCAACAAACTAAATACTCTGAAAATTATAATATCTTAGTAGTAGTCACGCTTTATTACAAGAAAACCTTTTTTACTTGAGACACTCGGTTAAATTATTTAAAAAAAAACAACGTCTTTTGTAAAAAATATGTTCTTTGCTAGAAGATTTAGATATGCAAGAATACTTACTTCAACTGCAGTATTAATGTATCTTAAACCTACATGAGGGGGATATTCTTCCGCTGTCACCTAATCCTCTTTCCTAATGAACGGGTTTAGTTTATATTTAAGAAACATGGAGTGAAAGAATTATTACTGAACAAACAGGGCTGCGTTGGTTTGTAAAGTTTGGGGGCGAGTTAGATTGATATAATAAATTGATTAATCTAAATAGTTTTTAATATCAGACTACTTTCTAAAATAGCAACATCACAATATTATGTATTTTCATTAAAGTAATGACGATTGGTTAATGAAATGTTGCTTAAAATAAAAAATACGAAAATAAAGTAATTTATATTGGTTTATGTGTTAAATATAACGGATTTTTTTATTATATTTCATGCGACGAGACGTCAGAGAAAAGCTCGAAGATGTAATTAGTACATATTGCACACTAGCGACCTCAGTCGTAGAAGAAGTCAACACTCCACAACAAAGTGCATATAATTTACAACCTTGGAAGAAATAATCAGTTCGGTCTTCACCTCCGCGGTGATAGGAAGTTCTTCTGATGACACTGAATAAGACTTCAGCGAAACATCGAGATTTTCTTCTCAGTGAAATATACTTACGGTTCGTATAAAATATCCGTTTTATTAAGCACATAAATATGTCCAATGACCGTAATAACAACCTTAACTCTTTAAAAATTATCGTGATAGATGCTTAAGTCAAAATGCATGCCCTTATAAAATGACGTGTTACAATTCCATTTATCCCGCGGCAATCATCCTCTCCCCATTGAAGCGCTAATACGATTTTAACTGTCGAATCATTGCGAGCTTCCTCTCGCCCACCCCCCGACGAAAACATCCCCCAAAATAAATAGCTGTATCTATTTCGGACGGGGGTAATGGTGTGCGGGCACGCCACTGCCCAATAAAATATACCGTGTAATAAAATCATTATTTGCACCCTTCAAACACGGCGCTGCCCTCCTCTCCATCCCTGTCCCCGCGCTGGGGGAGGAAACACTAAATCCGTTAAAACAACCCTTGGATTGCACAGACGCTGTGAAAAATGGAACGCAATTTGACAATCTGATTCTGGAAGTCATTCAAATAAATCATTTACAAAAAGTACTTATGCAAAAAACGAATCGATCATAGCGAAACTAGTCGCATAGGAAAAAAAATTATGAGATACTCCATTATTAAATAAATTCGTGCTTTTTGTCAATGAATAATTCATTAATTACGACAGCTCTGCCGCCACGGTCGATTTTTTCGTAAAACTCCGCCATTAATACTACACGATGCGATGCCGCAAATAATGACGAGATATACAAAATAATGAAGTATAAAAAGAAAAAATTACTATTCTCTATGTAACAATGTCCGTCACTAACGCTACCAAAAGGCGCAACTAAAAATGATGTAAAAAAGGAAAGGAAAAGAGCATAATTCTCTATTTAACAATGTTCTTCACCAACACTACCAAGACGCTAGATGGCGATGTTCTCATAGCCTTAACTCGCGGCGAAGTATAAAGTAAAAGTATGTCTTTTTTTCAAGTTTCAAAATAATTTCTAGTTTAATTCATATTTTATTTATTTTATATTATGTCAAAAAAATTGTTATTTTTATGTAGTTTCAATGTTTTTTTTATATACATATTTCAATTATGCAATAATGTTAAAACAAATTTAAAAGGAAACCATTTGCAAAAAGGACCTGGTTATTTATAATATTTACTGTCAACACTTTTTCACTTTTTGTATGTAAAATTTGAAACATTTATTAATATCAAAAGCATTTATTTCCAATTTGAATTTATTCCAAATTTTCCGATTTGCAAAACACCTTAAGTGTTCCTTAACTCTTAACATTTTATTGAAGAAGAAAAAATTAAATATTGGGTTAACCTCGAAATACCCGCGTTTAAAAATAATTAACTACATACTCTTTATATGAGTAATATCCATTATTGAAGATTTAACTAAGCTGAACACCCAACTTATATAAAATCTCTCCATATAATTTTGTTTCTATGTAGAAGCAACATTCTCGCAAATTTCTTCTCGAAATACGTTGACCAACGCCATCTACGAGCACAGAACCAAACCTCGAGACTTAATCTTTTGACAGAAGCAAGGCAACAATGTAAAAACGCACCGAGATCGAAATGCATATACAAAGGATCGTTTACAATTTGAACTGCATTCTCTGGAGGGGATCGTCTCCCTGACGAGATGTCAAACTGATTTCCTATCCAGAGTGGTAATAAAACTGCGGAGTCAATTAACAATTGTCCTTTTATTACGCTATACTCCCGTGGTCCAGAAACCTTTCAAATAAATCAGACAATGGTCAATCCCATCTAGTTGATGGTACCAATAAACTAAATGTGTTCTAATAAAACTACTTTATGGTCGATAATCGCCACATTATTTCCAGTTCTGTCAGTTTCTCATATTATTGCATAATAGTTCATAATTCAATAAAAAATTCAGTTATCGGTAGAATCATAAAAGTATTCTTGCAATACGAGAATTCCCTTGAAAGTATATTCTTAAGCAATAACTCAAAATAATAAATTGATAGGCTTAAAACCAATGAACAACGCACATGCGACACACACACACACACATATATATATATATATATATATATATGTTTGTGTGTGTGGGTGTATATATATATATATACCTAAACATATCACCTTAAACTAGTTAATTGTATATATATTATTGCAAGCGATTAATAGATGTATGAAGCATTATTTTTCAAATGTTTCAATTTTTTATTTTTAAAATATTTATATATTATATAAATAGAATTCACACAAAAAGTGTTGGATGAAATGTGTAAAAAATATCATTTCTGCAAGTGACGTGCGCGCAGTTCTCACCTGGCACTGGACTTTTCGAAGAAACACGCTATTCCATGAAAAATTTAATTGTCTATTACAAAAAACTCGCAGACATAGAGATGAGTCAAAATACACGGTTCAGGCCGAGTTTTTTCTCGACTTGACTGGATCTATGGAACAAATTTGTTAGGCGCAAACGAGTGAGATAAATTATGAATTGACATGAAGTTGGATCCAGAAACGTCGGAAAATAAAACATCTAGCCGTGGGACGAATTACGGCTAGAATTCTCAATCGACTTTTTCTTAAGATAAGGATTATTTAATTAATATTCGTTTCCCAATCTTTACTAATGCACAGCTTTTTTGCTTGTATGCGCTACACGCACAGGTTATTTGAATGTTTTATTTTTAATTCTTTATTCCATTTCAAGTTATGAACAAGACGTACCTAAATGATTTGCCAAAAAACACTTTTTAGCTTTAGGTATGTTTTAATATGCAACTACTCGATTATATGTATTATGTGTGTATGTATCAAGCAATTAAATGTCATTTGTCCAATCAACGCCGATTTATCGGCATTGAAATGAAATGAAGTATATAAATAAAGTAATACACTTATTTATCTGTTGAAGAATTTTAACAAAATTGGTCTCTTATCTCCTTCATACCCACAGTTCCTTTAAAACAAATAAAAATGTAACAGAATGTTAGTAAACTTAGTAAAAACCACTACCAGATTTACGGTCCATCGGTTTTGAGACGTACCCGTCTCTTCGTCAGGACCAACACTACACTATACACCCCAACCATAGTATTGTAAAACTATCACCACTATTGATCACATGCGTGTTATTCTTGTCAGAGACAAGCATGCACTGAACAATTCAGGAATCTAACGAGAGATAAAATAAAAATAAGAATCCAACGAGAGATTAAAATAAAAATGTGTTTATAGGCATTTAAATGCACTCCCAAATAAAAAATATTTCAATCAAGATGTATTATAGATGTCACATCATCATCATCATCATCTTCTTCCCCTTGTCCTAGTAGGGTCGGGGGCCCAAAGGCTCGACAAGGTGCTTCCATGATCCCCTGTCTTGCGGTGCTTCTGTTCGAGTCAACCAGTCCAGACCCATTTTGTCTTCAAATACATTTTTTTTTGTCTCTCCCAGCTTGATCTGGGTCGACCTGCCGTCTTCCCTCCGGCGTTGCCAAGAGGGTTCTTCTTGGTAATCGTTCCTCTGGCATTCTGAGCACATGTCCAAGTCACCTCAGTTGTGATTTTTCTATGTGCAGGAGTAGGGGCTCCATACCGAGTGTGTGCCTTATGTCTGCACTCCTCACTCTGTCCATCTGTGTGACTCCCGCTACCTCCCTTAGAAAACTCATCTCGGCAGCCTGGACCCTTGATCTCACTCTCTCCGTCAGGATGTCTCATAGAGAGGATATTGTATTTGTTTTATGGGAAAGTGGGTATGGAAGTCTTTGGGTGTTTATAGGGCTTAAATACGACCTATCGTACGGCTGGCTTAATGACTTTGACCATTTCCACCACGATAGAATACCGCACCTATAAAATTTTTGGAACTTGTATTACGTATTTTAATTTTACAAGCCGCTTCATATGTATCGTATGTTCTAATTATGAGATATGTATAATATATCTTGATTTATGAAGTCCCTGGTGACAAAATTCAGCACTGTGTCCTGAAAAATTAGGACAAACTCAAAATATTCTGAAAAATATTTTATTTGCGCCACGACGATTTTCTCTTCGTGGTAATTTTCTGGTTCCCAACTCGTCATATGTACATTAACGGGGTCTCACTGTGAACATTGATTATGTTTTTACGTGTTTTATACGTAGGAAATTATTTTAATAATTTTATAATTCCTTTTCGTGCTGCGGTGGATTTTAATTATTTTTTTCATGGATGGCAAGATTCAGCCAGATTAAGCGATGGTTATAACCATCGCTTTATATACATTACTATAATACTAGAAAATAGGCGAAGTACCATCGGCGAAGCAGCGTCTTTGAATATAAGTTATGGTTCTGCCTATCAAGTCATCCAAGACGAGCTTAGCTTCCGTAAATTCTGTCAAATTAAACGATATTAGGAAGAAAGGAGGAAACTAACCGAAATATGTAATATTGTGGACCGCTGGACCCAGTGCATTGACAAGGAAGGTGACTATGTAGAAAAATTATGAACATATTGAACCCCTATTTTGATGTAAGTAAATTGTAGAACGAGTAGGATAGATAATTTTCGTATTGCTCTCACAATTCAGAAATACGCTGTAGGTACTCGTAGATCAACAAGTTATACGAAGCACAATACGGAGTATGGAGTGCGCGGGTTCCAATGTTAACGCTGTGTATCATACGACTATAAGCTGTCCTCGGGACAGTACCGAATACTGAAAGTATTGTCTATAACACGATTCCCATAGATAAAATAATACTAATAAGTATGTGGTTAGGACACTCGCCTCGTGATCCAAAGGTCGCGGGTTCGAACTTCACTCCAGACTCGCAAGTTAGTCCTATTTTCATATCACAAGCGTTTAGCTTAGTTTGAAAATAGTAAGAATATTGATGTGACACGTATTCCGTGTTCGCATCTCTATTGAAAAATAAATGCTGGAAAAATTATATACCGCAAAAGAAACGAAAACAAATGTATTATTGGACACGAATATTTTGAACCCCAATGCATTAAATTGATAGAATTAACATAATTAATAAAAAACTAACCCATAAAAACCAAGTTTTTACTATACTCCCTTTCTTTGTAAAATATAACAACAATTAAAGACGAATTAAAACGTATAACATAACACTAAACTTACAGTAATTTAATATATTTCTAAAATGTCAGATGTTTTGAGCTTTGATATGACACTTCATTTTGAAAATTAAATTCTAAAAACATTTGTCAGTCAATTTAATCAAGATTTTGATAAATTTGTGAATTTTGCTGTCATCTGTGAACCAATTGTCACAAATTTTTGAAATTCGTACTGAAGTACCTATTACATATACCGACGGAGTAATTCAAATTTTAAATATTCTGTGACGAATTTAATCAAGATTTTGATATATTTGTGAATTTTGCTGTCATCTGTGAACCAATTGTCATAAATTTTCGAAATTCGTACTGAAGTACCTATTACATATACCGACGAAGTAATTCAAATTTTAAATATTCCGTGACGTCCTCAGGCCGCTGTTGGTAGTAGGTAATCAAACATTTGTATGGTTTCCAATTTTCAAAAATCAATTAAATTTTCTAAAAATCCAAAATTATACTATATTTCTTTTTATCGAAAATTTGATAGATCTTCTTGATTGTCGCCACGAGTCTGCTTGCAAAGTTTCAGCTCGATTGGATCACGGGAAAAGGGTTAAAAATCGATTCAAAATTTTTTCGTCAAGAAAACAAACAAGCAGACGTCGCGAGTTAAAAGAAAGGAAGTAAAAATGAACTTTGTTTTCAACACTTCTGTATTAAAAAATATCAACATGTTTCGATTGATACAATTGTATACTTACTAATTAAAAATCGAAATATAGACAAAATAAAATAAAATAAAAATAATAAATAAAATAAATAAATAAAATAAAAATAAAATAAAAAATAAAAATCAAAATATAATTTTGATTTTTATTTTTTATATACAATTGTATCCTAACGAAGGGGCCATGGGCTCTGAAACATGTTGATATTTTTCAATACAAAAGTAGTGAAAAGAAAGTTAATTTTTATTGATTATATTAATAATGTCATTACAAAATTATTTTGCTCTTTTTCAAGAAGTGGTAGAAATAACTTAGTTTCGACACTGGCCAAGACGTATACTGAGTTTTAGAACCAGGGCTATACGAATCACGGTGATGATCAATTTGTTCTTGGCAAAGTGTATCTAAATATTGTTTTTCAAAGTACACTTGTATATGGGTCATTAACAAAATAGTACAACTATTTTATAAATTATGATCATTTGTACTCTATCAGATAGTTGGAGTGACGCCAAGTCGAACTAAATCGCGTTAGTTCAAACTGGAATTTTTGTAATCTGCGCCATGTCTTACGCGTAATTATATTATTTTTTATTCGCAACGTCCATTAAGTATCATTTGTAATCTTTTTACTGCCGTATTTAAGTTGTGTATATCGCCAAGCAATGACCGAATCACAATGTCAAACGTATATTATTGTTTGTTTATCTCTGGCTGTGAACAATCCACACTAAGTACTAAATAGCTACAGTGTACTAATTTAACACTCTAACTCCCCTTTACAATTTTTGAAGTTTAAAGACAAAACGCAAACCAAAAACAATAAAAAGTATTATGCAATAATAATTTCGAAACGCCAACCGTAAACAATAAAATATATTATGCGATAATAACAATCGTAACCTAAACCAAACAAACCAAACCTAATAACCTAACCTAATAACCTAACCTAATCAAACCTAAGTTAATTTCATCTAACAAATAAATCCTAACCTATATTTATTTGTTTATTTTTTTAACATACACACCGTCAACAGGTCATTGATGACCCTTATAGGTGGTCCTTTAGTGACATTAAAATGTAAGTTTGTATTTTGTGAACATTTGAATTTTATTTTTCAAGTTTTTTGTTTGTAACATTGTGGAAATTCCTTTTTAATATTTTAAAAAATGAGAGTAAACACAACACTGTTTTATTCCACTATATATTTATTTTGAATTGTTAGAGTTAGAATTGTCGAGATTTCTCGAAAACGTTCTAATAAACGAATTAAACGGTGTTTGTTGTGTTTACCCTCATTTTTTAAAATATTTATTTATTTTTGATATACATTACGTACATATATGTTGTGCCAAACTGCTATTGCCTTCAATATTGTTTGACAAGTTATTTTACAATATTTTTTATAAGTAATAATTTTTATTTTATTACGAAGATTACAGAGTGGGTCATTATAGAGTATTGCATGATTTTTACAAGTGATACATGATAATTATAAATTAATGTAAGATTAGGTACATAGTTTTAATATATATTCTTTTACCTTGTACTTTTTTGAAGCCAATGAAGTTTTTTTGTCTTGCATCATCTCGAAGAATTTTTTATGATATAATATAATACACTTAAACATTTTTTACGGTTTATTAATAATTAATAATGAAAAATAATAAATGATAAAATATAAAAATATCGCAGATCAATAAGTAGCTCAATTTTTTTTCTTACATACAATTATTTTACATAAATATACCTACATCGCATATCAATAATTTTTTTTAAATAAATAAATTAATAAGTTTTTACATAGTATACAATTAATGATAAAAATAAATTAATTAATAATAAAAAGTGTCTTAAAGATAAATAAATTGTAAACAGTATTGAGTATAATATGAAAACAAGTTTAACAGGTTTATGGCGAGTGCACGGGTTCCAAGGTCAACATCGTGTGTCTACGACGAGCATGTATTACACGCTCGAGGGACCGTCAACCAAGTTTATCAAATCAAATAAAAATACAAAATAACCAAAACAAATCTGATTAAACCTAAATAAGCTAATTTTATCTAATAAAAAAATCCTAACCTATAACCAATAGAAAGAGTCACGCAATACAAGTACTTAGGTGCATGGGTGAACGAGAGCTGGGATCCATCTCAAGAAGTAAAAGCTCAAGAAGAGATGGCGAGAAGTGCGTTTCTCAGAATGAGACCATTATTTTCTAACCGTGACCTAAGCGTAAAGGTTGTGATTACGGTCTCCTTGTTTATTTTTAATTAAATTTAAAATATATTAAAATGTAATAAATAATATTATTAATTACGAGACGAAACATCTTCACATTTAAAATAACTGTAGAACTTAATAATATTTATTAAAATTTCATTTCTTTTAAATTTCATTAAAAATAATTTCGTTGCCTCTCTGTCTCTGCCTATGCCGCCCGTAACTTATTTTATCAAAACTTTTTTTCTTTTTCCTTCGTTTTCTTTTTTTTTTAATATTTTCTTTTCTTTTTTTTTACATAAATACATATTCTTTAGGAACCGATATGTAAAAGGTCGTCATTTTTGACGGCTAGTTATATGCATAAAAATGAATTGCATTTTTATAACATTCTTCATAGAAAGTATTTTCTTTCACAACTTCTTTACAGTAATTACTTAAATATCTCTTACCGTTAAAGCAGCGTTCGTATAAAACGCATCGCTCGATCGTTTTTTCATCAACTTTAGATGTAAAATAGGTCACCACGAGAAGCCCTTTTATTTTAATGGGATAATACATATCTTATGTCCACCCTGAAAGTCCATTCTAAATATTGGTAAAAGAATTTTTTATGTCGGATGAGTAGTTTCGGAGATAACCTCCTACATCCAAACCTACAAACTTTACCTCTGTATATTAGTATCTACGCGTATGTATACATAAAATGTTCACACATCCATGTAATTCCTTTAAGTATCGTTTACACCATATCGAATGACTAATATTTTTTAGAATATAACTAACTATACTATTCACCATCACGCCGTTTCCCATAGATGTAGGCAGAGAGGATAGAACGCCACACTCTTCTGTCCTGGCACACCACTTTTGCTTCATTCACTTTCATACATCTCATGCACTCTCTTCGGTTGTTGAAGCTTCTAACAAGACCATCCTCAAGAATTTGATTTATTTGGTCATGCCAGGTCTTCCGCGGACGCCCTCTGTTTCTTCTGCCTTCAACACTCGCCTCGTAAATTTTCTTTACCATCCTTTCCTCACTCCTTTCTTTATTCTATATTTTGCGCTACAGCCAGCATTACATTCACTTCTGATTCGTTCGTTCTCTACTCTATCGTTCAAAGATTTTCACATAGACACACATACACGGTCCAAGCGACCGTATTTCTACCGCATTCAGTCTACTTTCGTTCTTTTTTTGCCAATTCCAGGCTTCACTTGAATATATTGCGCAATAATATCGACTGCCCTGAATAAGTTGAACTTTCATACTCCAACTTGCCATTCAAGCCACACACGTCTTTTCCGCATAAATAATTATAAAACTTATTCCCCTGTGAATTCTCCTATAAATTATGAGGTAATCAGTTCTACAAATTGTGAAAATAACTTAGAAATGATATTTTAAGATACTGCAGTACATTTCAAAAAGAAAAATTACTTATTTTTTCAATTGATTCAGCAACATTGTAGATTGACATTTAAAAAAAATATTGGTTGTATTATTTGTATATATTTAATTATATTATTTGATTAATTACACCAACATGTTTCGGAAATACCTTTCCATCATCAGGGTGTTGTATAACTAAGTTAATAACAATATAAATATACAACACCCTGATGATGGAAAGGTATTTCCGAAACATGTTGGCGTAATTAATTAAATAATATAAGTAGATATATACAAATAATACAATCAATATTTTTTTGAAAAATGTCTTAATTATAACCTTAATATATTATATATATATATTTTCTGACATTTTTGCTGATAGTATAACTGTGTATAGGACAAAGCTGATACAATTGTTTACATCTCAACGAAATGGAAATGGACAATAAATTTTTCTGTATTATTATTTTACCTTTAACTATTATTATTTGTACCTACTGTATTATTATTTTATCTGTCTCATGTTTTTCTGTATTATTATCATTATTACCTTTTAACTATTATTATTGTAACTTTTAACTGTATTATTATTTTAACTGTCTTATGTTATTTTTAAAAAAATTTATTCTGTATATTTGTAAAAGCCCATAAGGGCGTTAAATAAAAAACTATATATATATATATCTATATAATATATATATTATCTATATTCTATATATAAATATATATGACCCTATTATATTAATTATATAATAATTATAACCCTAACAATTCCACCTCTTAAATCTGACATAAAATTCATTCTAACACATTTATAAACACATACACCATCCATGCTATATAAACCATCGACGTCTATAAATTAACCGTTTGGACCCGTATCCCTAGAAGAGATAGCGTCTCGAGAAAATCTCAGAGATATTTTTTTTTTGATGTGTAACATCTTTCCTCTCGCTTTCCTGCAATCTGTGGCAGTGATTTCGTGGAAAAGAACGGAAATTGGTCAAATTCATTTGACCAATGAGCGCGCGCGATAGAAAAAAAATATGGTTTATAAACAAATCAATGCCCAGCAAGTGCCATCACAGCGAAGACGCACACTTCCAACACCCAACTTCAAGCTTCTGATTTTGTATATATGTTGCATGGCTGGTGTCAAGCGTGTGAATGTTGTATCTTTGATATATGTTGACATATGTCTTCGAAACTATCCAATAAATACTTCATTTTTTTTACATTAAAGTAAACAATACCCTTTACGATTTACATTCTCATATTTTGTGTAGTTTATGTGATTATTTTATATTTATTCAAAGTTTTCTACGATATGTATAGTGGCACACTACCGCCATCTATGAAAATAAATAAAAGCATATAATTGACCAAACACATTTCGAAATAAAAATGCGTATGCAGATACCTACCTAATCCGGTAAAATTCAATAATAAATAAATGCACATACGTATTTACTAATTAATAAATATATACCTAAGTATTAGCTTTTTTAAATTTTGATGTTAATTTCTGTTTCAGCTCAATTTATATTTTTAATTGTGAGATGTCAAATGTTACACATCGTATGCGACTACTGTAAGTCTCGCCCGTTTTTTTTTTTGTTCGGAATTGTTCTCATGAAATTCTTTGGAATTATATACCTCTCGATTTTCAGCTTTATTCATTATATTGTCATTTTACCCTGTAAATCCAGCTTATTTTTAAAACCCATATGTAAATCCACATCCTAAATGCTTTAAGTCACTTTAGAATTGTTTCAATGAGTATCTATAATAGGCATGATGGTTTTGAAATAACATTTTATATTGTAGCTACACGTCTATTACCGAAAATAATATTATTTCAGTAATAAACTAAGTTTTTACGGTAATAAATGCATTTTCACAAAAACTCCCGCAGCTGCCATGTCATCTACGTGACGTCAAGCCTCAGTAAACATTCTGTCTATGGCAACGGTTTAAAGACATGGTGATGGGTACTGAGGCGTGACTTCATTCACTCTGACCGTTGTTTCAGTTAAAATGGCGGATTGCACAATTTTACACTTTTATTTTATTTAAATGTGTATATTAAAACTGGATCATTTTTAGAATCCTTTCAAAATATTTTCTTTGGTGTCTGAATACTTTTAATCCATCTCAGTTGATAAAAAGATACACTGATACTGCCACTGTTGATTTGTGTGTTCATGGAGAGATCTGAATCTAGGTGCTAAATCTCTGAAATGGCCAAATCCAAGATAATGATTCCATTGAATATATAACGAAAATGATTATTTCACTATATTATTGAATGTGCGAATAACAAAATGAAAGATAATTTACGTTTAAAAAGTAAGTATTAAATAAGATATTACACTTTAAAGTTTCGAGAAATGCGACATTTCGACATTTCATAGGCAATGTATGGGGTTAGGTTAGGTTATTAGGTTTGGTTTGGTTAGGTTATTAGGTTTGGTTAGGTTAGGTTATTAGGTTTGGTTTGTTTAATTTAGATTACGATTTTAGTTAGATTAAATTAACAGGACATTAAATTATATAGTGAAATACTTATTTTCATTGTATGAACAACGGGACCATATTCTTGGATTATTCCAAGATCACTTATTCTTTAAAGCCATGTATTCACTAGGGGACAAATCGCGAAACATTCCGCTCGACATGTCCCATCAACATCTACGCTCATGTTTCGGGGACAATGACGCGGTCATTTGACGTGTACACACCGGGACTCGCATATCTTGTCGCGGAAATGTCATCCGATGAGGTTATGGATGACAGCTGCGGTATCTCATTTGGCGAAAACGGGGTTCCGCGCAATTCGAAATGTTTTTTTGGGTCGCAATTGCAAATTAACGAGGTTTTACTGTAGTAAATTGAATATTATTAAAAACAAGGTCCTTTTTGCAAATAATTATTGTTTTCCAGACGTCGCGGAAATATATCGCCCTATGAGGTTATGATGATAGCCGCGTATCTGTTTATGTTAATGAGTTTATCGAAAAGTAAGAGGAGAAAAAAGAGGAGAATGCGAAATTATTTACTGCAAAGAGAAAGAAGGACAGACATTCTATGCGATCTTCGATCGATACAGCTCGATGAGTTCGAGAACGATTTCGTTTCCCCGCATTGTCATCTTGACAGATACAGCGCATGCGTATTCACTTGTAAACATACCACGTGGTACTGACGCTCCGCGGAATGTTGCAGTGAGTACGCTCGGGTACCGTGCGCATGGCAACGTTGCCACGGCACGTAGAAATGCCGCGCTATGTTGTGCGCGAGGTCGCGGAACAGTGCACGACGTTGCAACGTCACGTAGACTCTATGCCGCGCGTGCTGTTGAGGGACAATTTGTCCCCTAGTGAATACATGGCTTAATTCTTTAATTCTGTCATCATGCCTATTGTGTAGGTGTCTGAATACTTTTGATCTGTCTCAGTTGATAAAAAGATACACTGATACTGCCACTGTTCATTTGTGTGTTCATGGAGAGATCTGAATCTAGGTGCTAAATCTCTGAAATATATCTCACCGTGGACACGGAGTATTATACTTGCGCTAACGAGGAACAGTTGCTATAAACCTGCAGGTAGCTAATACTAATCACTAATCTTCGTATAGGTGTGTCTTGGCTCATGCAAACTGCGAATAAACCCAGTTTACAGGTAGGCAGTGGGTATAATTATACAATAGAAAAGCACGTTCAAAAGCACTTTTGTATACACAAACACGATAAATTACAGTTAAATCCAATTTAAATAATAACTCGGATATACATACATCATACTTACTGTGTTATTATTAAACACTTTTGTTCGATTGCGCAATGAATTGTAATTACCCTACTAGTTCTAGGGTGCGTAGAATAGATTTGTACAATTCATTTGATTTACTGTTGTTCTACCAGGGCTAAAAGTGCAATTATTTGAACAAAACGGTTTTTAAACTACATTTCTTGTGCGCGCACAATGAATACTAAACAAAAGCTTCCCAGTCAAACACGCACACTATGATTTCCATAGATGTACACACAAAGCAGATACTAAATATTATTGCTTGAGAATTTGTGTTTTTTCTTTATTTAATTTTAAGGTGGATTGTCGTAAGTGTAAGTGGTCAACTGATTTCTTTTTTGCAAATATTTTTTTGACATTGATTAATAAAAGTTCGTTAGTTACTCTATTCTGTCTAGGACTGATAGTATCACTATAACTTTTTACAGCTCACTTCCGATTGAATAATATTACAATCCGGGCAGTGATTATACTTATATAATATATAGTTTTTTGGTTCAGCTTTCTTCTAAGTACAATTACTCGTTACACGGTAACATAAAAATATTTTAAAAAATCATTTACGTGATTTTTATTATTATTTTTAATTTAACGTACAAGTTATCAACAGTTCTCTAAAGATCCTGATAGATATTCCTAGTGTGACATTAAAGTACAATGTAAAAATATGTTATAATTTTAAAAAATATATTATTCTTTCTTGTTGTATTATTCTTAACATGCCTAAGTTTTTCTGTTAATAATTAAGTTATTTTTCTTTTGCTTAAATTTTTTATTCTTTCTTGTTGTATTATTCTTAACATGCCTATATTTTTCTGCTTACTAATTAAGTATCTATTTTTCTTTTGTTTAAATTTTTATTCTTTCTTGTTATATTATTCTTAACATGCCTAAGTTTATTTCATAACATATTTATCATTATTAACATATTTCTAAAAGTGGAGACCTGTAATTGGCCATCTATATTATATTAATGTTTTCTATGCTTCTTTGTTGTGCTGTTGGTATTCCGTGAATATTAAATAAATAAATAGGGGAATATCCGTTACCAATAGTTACATCACAAAAAGTCCACGGATATTTGGTCCAACGACAAAAAGCCCATGCGACAAAAGATCCACGCGACATTAGATCCAACATTTTTTCCGTGAATTTCCCCACTAAGCAAAAGTGGAGAATTTTTAAGTGTCCTAGTAAACAAAAGGGCCAGGATGTGAAATGTAGAAATGGATGAAACTCGAACGCATATAGTACCTACCTACAAGGCAACGCATCATCTATATTATGAATACTTCAAAAACGCTGTATGCAGTGTGCGGTTTTGCCATTACCGGTTTCAAAAAATAACCAAATTGTATGAAAAGCAGCAGGCAATGGGCGATAGCTAAACACCCGCAGGGCCTAGCAAAAAGCAATCGACATGATTGTTACAACATAAACCAATGAGATTCATCCGACTGACTTCAAGTAAGAGAAAATTTTGGGTTCATATCCTGGTGGTGACAAAATATTTTTTCGATAGAGAGACTTTTAAGTATAACTGTTCTGTTTCTTTTAAGTATAACTGTCGTTCTAATCCAAAAAAACTAATGCATTATTATTTACTCATTTCTATTTGTATTTTATTATTTTTCACTATTTTTGGTATAATTATTATTCTATTTTTTATATACGCCTACCTTTCTAACTCAAATTATGACATAATTGCTTGTTATCGTGCGTAATAGACACTGTAAATATCTAAATTCTACAACTAATTTGTAAACTATGCCTGTCTCAAGAAAGATTATTCTATTGAGACAGACATATTCCACCCTAAATTTTTTCTAACTATGCCATATATTTTATTTATTTTCATTGCTGCTGAATGAAAATAAATAAAATATATGGCATAGTTGGAAAACTTAGATGTTGGCTACAAAGCAATCTAACTCAAAAAAGTCAAGATCTCAAACTACAACATTCAATAAGCGAACCTGAAATTTTGGAATTCGGAATTCCACAAGGAACAGTCATCGGACCAATCTTATTTTTAATTTATATAAATCAAATGTTTAAATTATCACTTCGGGGTGAAATTATAGCCTTTGCTGATGATACTGCAATAATCTTGAAAATAAAACATTGAATGGGATTAGTATTGCAGCTATTCATGACATAAATGTCATCTAAGAATGGTTCGATGACAATCTTCTGTCACTCAATTCGGGAAAAACATTTTTCATCCCTTTCTCACTCCAAGAAGAAGTTCCCAAAAATCTGAATATAACGATTCATTATATAAACTCTAAAAACAATGTAACATGCAACAATGAGTGTACTAAAATTAATCATAAATCTAACATTAAATATTTGGGAATTACAATTGACAAACATGTCAAATTGCAAGACCATGTCAATCTGACCGTGGAACGACTGAGAAAACTGATCCATGTCTTTTATAAACTACGCATTATATTGAAAAAAATACTATTAAAATGGTGCATTACGCCTTGGTGTAGTCCCTCTTACAGTGTGGTATTATTGGGTGGGGAGGGGCTTATAAATCCACCGTACAGCCATTAATCATAATGCAAAAAATAATTATTTAAGCGATTCTCAAAAAACCTTATAACTATCCTACTGTAAGTATATTTCAAGAATTTAATGTACCGTCACTCACAAAAATATACAAAACAAACTCCCTATGCCAAATATACAAAGAATATTTTATAAATAAATCTCACCTCTTAGACTGTATGAGTAGTAGACATAGAACAAAGGGATAAATAAAGATACCATCTTTAAGAACCACCATGGCACAACATCATTATGCATATTTGGGAGTTAAATGGTACAATACATTGTTGTCGCAAAACAAATTTCACGAAAAGAACATTCCAAAATACGAACAGTTTAAGAAAAAAGTCAAATCCTTGATTTTCGACAACGATGAATTGTAACATTGCCCACATGTCTGTTTTATACTTTAATTCTGTAGTTTTTCTTTTATACTTTATACTTTAATTCTTTTTATACTTTTATTCTTTAGTTCTTCTTTTATACTTTAATTTAGCTTGTAAATACTCCTCCCATAAGCTCGAGCTTTGGCTCATATTATGGGGAGTATAATGTCTAAAAAAGTTATAATAGAGAATCAATTTAATATAAAAAAAAATATGTAGGGGAAGGTGGTGTCAATAGTAACAGGTGTCGATTGTAACAGTCGCCGTATATTTTTAAATATTGGTCTTTTAATGGCACAAGCAGTACCGTCTATTAGACGGGATCAATAGCTATCAACGAACGCCATTTTGCGTTAATATCAGTTTGAAAGTATCGGTATATTGGATATCATCGTATTTCGGCCTAGTGAAGTAAGAAAATCATTAAATAGTCATCTTTTTGTATTCGTCAAATTGTAAGTATTTTTTATTGTTTTATTGTGTGTTAGTATTCAGAATATTGTTTATTATCATGATGTGTATATATTTTAACGGTTTTTTTAATAGTTTAAGATAAAACATAACCTTAATGCAATGTGGCGAAAGGTGTCAATTGTAACAGTGTAAAGGGTGTCAATTGTAACATGTTACAATTGACACCTTCGAGATAATAATGTAATCTAATTGGAAGTTAATGTCATTTTGGGTTCCTGGTTGTTAAAAATGGTTAAACCTAGAGAACGAAATACAAATGGGGAAAAACATCCAAAGAAACTTTTGAGAAGGCACACTTTTATAAAAATTTTTATAAAAAAATGGAAACGTGTCAATAAGAAAAGCAGCCAAGCATATCGAAAATGACACCTATCTCCTCATAGATACATGGAACGCATCAAAAAAGATGGATCTGCCCCAGTATTAGGATATTTACCCCACAACAAGCTTTTATCTAATCAGAAAAAGAATTAGCTGACTACTGTAAATTTTAATAAATTCTAATTTTTTTTATTCCTCACTCTATCGACTAAAGATTTTACACACAAGCGTCATAGTGACCGCATTTCCACCGCATTCAGTCTACTTTCATTCCTCTTTTGCCAATTCCAGGCTTCACTTCTATTCATCAGGGTTGGCACTAGAACGCTATTATGTACCGCTAGTCTTGCTTCCTTTGACAGATTCTTTTTGGCCATAATTGCATGAGGCTCATGCATACAAGAGGTGAGTGTTGAAAGCAATAGGAATAGAGGGCGTCCGTGAAAGACCTGGCACGATCAGATACTACAAGTATTTGAGGATGGCCCTATTTAAAGCCGCAAACAACCGTAGAACTTGTATGAGAAGATGTATAAATGTGGCCGAAGCAAAAGTGGTGTGCCAGGATAGAAGAGTGTGGTGTTCAATCCCCTCTGCATACCCCTGCGGGGAAACGGCGTGATGGTTAGTTAGTTTGTTAGTCAAAATAAATTATCAACAACTATTACTCCAATAACATCAACAACTCAACTCTGACATATCCCACTGGTTGGGATGAAGTTGGTATGGCTTCGAAAGATTAGCTGATTGCATTTATAAGAAGGAATCCTTCGTATTGAGTAACAAAGCTGCAAAAAATAAGCAAGGTAAAAGACGAACAAAAACTTGTATAATAACCGAGAAAAAAGAAGAAACTGATGATGCTTTATGTTTAATTTGTACCAAACTATATTCAACAAGCAAAGAGGGTTGGATCCAGCGTTCCTCCTTTAAATTATGGGCGCATGAGAATTGTGCCCAAACCAAACAATTAAATTATGTGCTTCAATTGTGAATCTGATAATGATTGAGCAATTTGAAATACTTTCACGGTATTAAAATTATTTTAGGGAAGCATATTAAATTAGATTTTTTTCTAATTATTTTATAAATTTTGGTTTTTATAATTAGATAATTTGTTTTGTTTTTATGTATCTTACAACTTTATAGTCATTTAGTACATAAAAATATACCTAATAAAAATAAGTAGATACATTATGTTTTGTGCGACTTATGTTACAATTGACACCACGAGTGTTACTATCGACACCACTGTGGTGTCAAATGTAACAGTTTTCTTCTTTTTTTAATTTTCAAATAAACAAAAATTCTTAATACCTTCAATTTTTTTAACCATACACTTAGTTCCTAAATATATGGAAGTGCTTTGAAAAAAAAAATCAGGTAATTTAACCGGTTAATTATTTTGTTATAAACCAGAATGTCTATTTTGTTACTTTTGACACCACCTTCCCCTATCTACTGTATAAACAAATAAATAAAATTAAAATAAATAAATAAATCAAATAATTAAATTTCATATTGTTTGTTTTGTATTTAAATGATGCGAATTGTATGATGTGCACTGTAAGTTGACGTGACATATATATTATTATAAAATCCTCTATTTTTCTTGCGTTCCACAGTTCCAAACACACTCAATTGTGCGTGATGCATGGCCCATATCTAAATGGTGCCAAAGGTCAACACTATCTCTAGATATTTAATATTTACACAACGGCTGAAATAATTTATTGCTGTATTTTTGTTTAATTAGACACACTACATTGACAGACCGGCCGCCATCTTGTATTATTCATTTTTATTTAAATGCCATAATATAATGTTTTGATCATTTGTATAGACCTATATAGCATTTAATTTATGGGTACTTAGACCCGCGATTATGTATGGCTCCGAATGCTGGACTGTGTAAAACTCCTACTCTAGGCAAATTGAAAAAGCAGAAACCCGAATACTTGGATGGTCGGCAGGAATAACACTAAAAGATATGATTAAAAGTTTCCACATTCGTGGAAGCCTGGTTGTCACGGACATAAACAGTAGGATGGAAGAAAGACAGCTGAGATACTACGGGCACATAAGACGGAAACCACCAGACCATACCAACTTATGGAACTTCATCGACAGTCATCCAAAGGAAGACCAAAGAACTCCTGGATGACCCAATGCTCCAAAGTCCTACAGAGAAACGGCCTGGATGAAAGCGACACACAGAACCGAAGAAGGTACAGCCTGAGAACAAGAAGAGCCGACCCCAACAGCCTACCTTGGCAATTAGTTGGGACAGTGCCAGGAAGAAGAAAACGGTTACTTAGAACAATTTCATGGTGACTATAGGATATAAGACAAAATATTTAGAAATTTTGTAACGCTTTTTCTGGCGTTCTATTTTTATTGTTATGGGGAAACTTCAAATCAAACATATTCTGTGTGTAGAAATCATTCTTAAGAGAGAAGAACGACTCTTGTATGACCCATAAGAACATGGCAAATGGAAAGACTTGTTCCAAGCACAGGACAGAGAATGATGGAAGAGATAGGCCCTCTTCTGTACATACTTTTCTGGGATGTTCTGCCATGTATGTGTGACCTCTCTGGACGACGTTTCGGATCCCATTGCAGGGTCCATCATCAGGTCTATTATTATGAGTGTGTGTCGAAGTGTAGGTTAAGTATTACCTTGCAATACCATTCCGAAGTCAGGGTATGTCTAAGTTTGTGTTAGGTTAGGTACTGTACTGCAGTACCGTGTCGAAAGCAGGGTGTGTATGTCTTGATGTAGTGTGTTGTGCTTCCGTGTCGGAGACACGTGTTGTCAAGATTTTCTGTGGCGTTATTTCACTGTTTTATCTACTGTCGGATGTCGGACTGGGCGGATCGTCGATTTAATTGATCCTGCAGCGCCGTTTTTAACTTAAGACCGTTATCCCTATTAATATTTATTTATTTAGTTTAGAATACGAAACGTCGGCCAGATAGGTCACATATACACGGCACAATATCCCAGAAAACTATACACAGAAAATTCTGAACGGCCGTGAAAACCCGAGATAGGCCCTCGACCCGGTTAAGTATAATGGAATAAAAAAGAAGAAGAATATTGTAAAAACACCGGTATAGAAGAAATGTCACCCATATTATAATCCCTTGTCCAAAACCACCCTTCGGTCGGTCATTAGTTCCTCATGTAAATTATGTAAAAAAAAATCTTTATTTATTTAATCTGTAATACTCATCTCATGCTAATCTCAAATTTACATTCCTCCATCATCTATATATTTGTTATAGCATAAAACGTAATGTATATATTGTATAATTTTTCCATGACTGGCTTTATATCAATCACATTACGTTACAATTACGTGATAATATATTTTATTAAACATTGTAAGTTATGATTATGGAACGTGACGTATAATAACCATCGCCATTGATGGATCCAACCAATGCAGTGGCGTGTAGTAGGCATAAACATTGGTTATGCTGTTTAGAACTACAAACAAAAAGATGTATATATTTTATACATAGATATATATGCATATAAATACTACGGCAAAAATTTCTTACATATTTCGAAAAGGTTAATAGCAACGTTCCCTCTAATTTTTCTATTGTGTGTGCGGATCTTCGACGCATCTGTGCAGTGGCGGTGGGATAAGAAGAAAGCGGGGGAAAGTTGCCTGGTAAGCCCGTATTCCAAATAAATACATATTTTTTAGTTTAAAAAAGGTTGCTTACTTACTAGAAAAACTTATTTTGCGTTTTTTTTGCATCGTAACAACACACATATTTTTAGCTATAACAAAGATAATTTTTGAAATAATTAAAAAAGAAAAAAATATTCGTTAATATAATATATAAAATACTAAACTTGTAGAATTTTCTTTTTATTTAGGTATATTGAATCTATATTATTTGTTTGTTGTGTTTTTTTCTTCAAAATAAACATTTATAATAATGTAAATTTTTCACATTTATTCAAATTTATTATTTTTAAATTTTCAACAACGTAAAAAGTCTTTCTCCGAATTTTGTCGCATTTCTATTGTACCTACTTTTCATATTTGCTTCGGAACATATGATGCATTTGACACCATCATATGTCTCCAATAAACAAATATTTCACCAATTGTTACTTTTTGTAAATGCATTGAAGATGGCATTTTTGTTTCGACGATTTCAGAGAGACATTCCAGTTTAAATTTATCGCAGGATTTCTTCTTAATGATCGCCACATCCACTCCTTTTCAACATTTTAAGGGGATAAATTTTATATAATTAATAGGTAAAATTGTATTATTCGACTTATTTCTCCGAAAGCGTGCGAAAGAATTGTGCATGTATTGTTTCATGCATTCGAGCAAAACTAAAATCTGGCAAAGGAAACTTTATTTTACAATATTGACTGTGCGGAGGGTAAAACATGTGTGCGGAGACATTTTGCTAGGTGTGCGCGCGCACACGCGCTCACCTTACAGGGGACTTTGGTTAATAGTCATTACTTAAAAGTCCGCCGACGTAACTAGTACATATTGCACACTGGCGACCTCTATTGTAGAAGAAGTGAACACTCCACAACAAAGTGCATATAATTTACGCCCTCGAAAACAGTAATCAGTCCGCCCTCTACCTCCGCGGGTAAAGGTCGTCCTCCTGATGACGTTGAATAAGAATTCAACGAAACGTCGAGAATCGTTTCTCGGAAAAACATACGGTTCGTATGAAATATCCGCAACCAGTTACAGTTAAATATGTCTAACGACCGTAATAACAACCTTAACTCTTTAAGAAACAGATTAATTACGGTATGTGGGAAAGATAGATTCCTCTACTTATTGTTTTGTGTACTACCACCAAATAAAAAGTATAGGAGTCTACCCACCTGCTTTAGTTTCTTCCGGTGTTCCTCGGAGATCTTTCTCTTCTTCATTAATGATCTTCCAGATGTTCTGGACTGTCATACTCTTCTGTATTATGCCTAAGTACGATCTGAAAATATATCTCCCTATTCGTAAGTACTAAATCACAAAGAGATCTTAACACCCTCTCTCGATAGTGCGAAAACCCTATATTTCTAATAACAACAACCGGTTTTGGAATGAACTATCTTTCTTCTACTAGAGTAAACTACAAGTTAACGTTATTATTGTACAAAATCCTAGTGTTTTTTAGTTTGTAGTCTACCTTAAAGAAGGTACAGTGGTTACGAAATCGGTCGGATATATCAAAAATATAGTGGGTTCAACCGATCACACTAGAAACAGCAGCTAAAGAGTTAAGACTGGAAATGATTGAGAGCAAAACGAAAATATTGATACAATCCAGAAACCTGAGTAGTAAATAATCCTCAACATGGCGTTCAGTTTGGGGACAGATATAGCTTTGAGGTAGTCGACGACTTTACATATCTCGGATCCACCATAACCACAAAAACAAAGAAAATGTGAATCACTACAGGAAACAAGGCATTCTTTTCTCTCCTCCAAGTGCTCATATCAAGATCACCTTCTACAAAACTATCATAAGAACAGTAGTGACATACAGATGCAAAGCATGGACAATGTTAGCAAGATTTGTGGAGATGCTGGAAATATTTGAAGGAAGAGTGCTACGCAAAATCCTGGGACCTATGAACGTTGGCGAAACTTTGAGAATAAGACACAACGACGAGCGATCTTTAAGGCTCCTAAGCTCTCTGAACACGCTAGACTAAGTAGGCTGAGATGGGCGGCAATGTGCAGAGAATACAGGATGCCCAGCAGGATCCTCGAGGGACATCCGGGCGGGAGAAGAAGAGTCGGCAGACCTGGGCTGCGGTGGGAAGACGAGGTCATTGAAGGTGACCCACCACATACCCTGGGCTGTTTTATGCGCTGAAGCGTCCATATCGGCCCAACACGTTCGCCGCCTGGTTGGCATTATTTTATGCTAAAGAGTCCTCTCCATCCGGCCTATTATCCCAGCAATGTCCCACGCGAAAAAGTCCTTATTTCTTAAAAGGGTTTTACAAAAGTACAATAAAAGAACATCTACAATCTAAAAAATACAATATAAGAACACCCGAGGAGACATCGCACGGGACAAAGTAAATCAACACCCCTCCTTGAAGGGAAAGGGACAAAACAAAATAAAAACATGTAGCACTTGTGTCAGTTGAGACTAAAACCACCAGTAAGACACCGATTCAGGAGAAACAACGTAACAATTGACAAAATATGATACAAAACAGAAAGATAACATGGTAGTGCAAAGAAAATGGAAAATAACGATAGAAAACACAATAAAATTAACAAGAATGTAAAGAGAAAAATAGTAGTAATAAACAGGCAAAATGAAATTGCAAGCAAAATTATTAAAAGAAAACAAAGAAAGACCGAGGCAGGGCAGCATGGTCAAGGGTACATCAGGACCACAGAGCAGGACCTCTTAGGATTTCCCAACGGTTCACCCAAATTCCCACGAACACTTTAAAAAGTCTGAAGTTATCCTCACAACTCACAAGGTCGGCATTTGTAAGACGCCGACCTGTTCCATGTGGCCCATTTATGCCCTCAATCAAAGCTTCTCTTGCGTCCCTCATCAAAGAACAGTCCCACAGGATATGACGAGGTCAGAAGGGATGCGGACCAAATACTGCGGGTGACAGACTGGAGGACCGCAGCGGGAGACAGGAGTTGGAGGCGAGGCTGATGAAGGCCAAGGCTCGATATGAGCTGTAGATCCTTTGAAAAATAAATAAACATAAAAAATAAATAAATATTATTGAGTTTTATCATATTATCTACTCCGGTTAAAAGGCGACACATTTAATTTCCAAACATTATAAAAAATCTTAATTTTCTTGCATCACCTAATAAGAATGTCTTGTCTAATCAAATGATAGCATTATTTATGGGGCGGCCGTATAAACAGTCCGTAGTTAGTAAATCAGACGGCAGATAGCACTGAGATTTATGTCTTTTAATTTTTGGCGCGTAATTAGTTAATTAACCAATTAATATCTTCAGCCTAACCCTGAAATGACATTTCTTTGTGTAACTTAGCAATCCAATCTATTTTTTTAATTCTATATGTCACCGTGATAAACTAACTATCTATGACGCCGTTTCTCCGCAGGGATAGATAGAGAGGATAGAACGCCATGCTCTTTTTTCCTGGCACACCGCTTTTGCTTCAACCACATTCATACATCTTCTTATGCACGCTCTTCAATTATTGATGTTTTTAAGAGGTCCGTCCTGGTGACGTTATTAACGATCCCGATTTTCATATTCCAGCTCGTTCATATACGTATACATAAGACGGTTTGACCTACATACCTACACTTGATTCATAGCGACTGGACACTATTGCAACACTGAAATGGGTCAAGTATGCACGACACCAAAATCGTGTTGCGTCAGTGTATTTACTCTGTGTCAGTGTCTATTCTTTCTATTCACCCGCTTCCCATTTCATTTGGGGTTGGCTCTCTTTACTTTTTTTTTCCACGATTCCCTCTTCTGGCTAATTATGTATTTTATGTTTATATATTTGATTGCATTTGGAGTAGCTGTTTTTAGGCTGTGTTGGATAGTCAAATCGTAACTTATGCTTGTTATTATGTACTATTTATAAGAAGTTTTGACGACCACGTTTGTATTGTATAACCGATTTATTCAATTCTGTTCAACTCAATTCAATTTTTTCAATAAATCATATATATAAAGAAACCCATGTTTCCCCACCCGCCAATTTTTCTCCACAACCACCCACCGGTGGTTATGGTGGTGGATGGCCCTTGGTGTCACATCGAAAATATGCGAGTTTGGTGGGGGTGGCTGTGCGTGGTTGGAGTGGGTGACGAAAATGTGCTTTCTAACACATTGTTTTGTTATGGGAAGGCCGCAAATGCTTCAGATTGTTTCAAAATAGGCGCGCCGACCGTGTCGGTGAGTCTAGAAGGTTCCGAAAAAACCTGCTCTAGAAAGTTCTGGAAGGAGAAGGTTCTAGAAAATTGAAATGATTCTAGAAAAATAGCGGGCACAGCTAGTAATATATACACAACATACTTAAATTAAATGCGTACATATTATTACATTTAATTATTTTTCAAACTTCTTTTGGACTTTCTCCACCACAAAAGAGTACTTAACACTCACGTTCCGGAACGGGGTTATAACTTAACCCCAAAAATATTATTTTTAAAACTTTTTAATAATTATTAATGATATTGAACTGCTATTCTTTGTAATCTTCATAAATATCCTAAAGAATACAACACCCAAAGAAAACAAAATAATAATGTGTAATATGACAGTCAAAAGTAGAAAAAAAAAATTGTAGCGATAGAATAGAGTTTTTTGGGCCCTAGTTTCTTAGCCCCCGGTAGAATGATGTAACTGAACACCTGCTATATGCTAAGTCACCAAAGTGTTAATAGTCAGAGGAATATAAAAAAAACATAAGAATGATCGTAGGTAATCTGTTAAAATAAAAGTGCGAAAGACCACCAAACCATTCCGGTCATATCAGGGTTAACCAGTAATGTCCTGAATGAAACTCAATTGTACGCCTTTTCCAGTGTGTGGGTGATAACCTCCACCTCCACTATCTTAATTACCGGGGAGTTAACCCTCTAAAAACCGTGGATATTTTAAAATAAAACGCATACGAAAAAAAATTATCATATCTTATTTTGTTAGATAGGTACTTGTAATCCTTTATCTATGGTCTATTATTAAGACAGAGTATATTTTTTACGAGATACACCGTGTTGAAATCATTTTTTGATAATCATTGCCATTTTTAAATAGAGTTAGGTAATTCATTAGGGAAAAATAGACCAAATTTCTTTACTAAGAAAATATTTGCCTCTCTAAACGCGAAACGTTGTCTCCTAAAGACTTCATAATCCTACCAAAATTTAAATATGGAATGGTTTCGAACCCATACCAAAATAAAAACATCCACGTGATTGAATAGATTCAAATGCAGTTATTTTTACGCTTTTTTGTGCTGTTCGCGCAGAACAGGAGAATGTCCTGCATTCGTGCGCCACGAAGAACTGCCGAGAGAATGCAATTAACGCAGCCTCGAGTCGCGAAGACAGGAAGGCATTCTGGGAGTCTAAATCGTATGAAACATGACTGACTCTCCGAACTTGCTGCAGAATTATGGCCTATTCAAATAATTATTTGCGTAATCGAGATCGTGCATTATTCAATATCCCAAAATGCTGAACGGATGTAATGAATAGGCACACCATAACGCGTAGTGTAGGTACAACAAACGAACTAAACGATCATGTCAACGTATTTAATGGCAGCATTTAAATCATTTGACGGATGATCGCTTCCATATACCTACTCATAAATTGCGCGAGAATCAATATCTAAGCAATTATTAACAAAAAAAATACTTCTTCGTGATTTTTTATCAAAAAAAAAGAGTGTTGTGACTAGGGAATGCAATCCCGAGTCGGGATCGCCCTTTCGGGATCCCTCGAGATTAGAATTTCCAATCCCGCGGGATCCCTACGGATCGGGATCCCGAATACTTTAGTGGTTTTTTTTGTTTATAGCGCTGAATATCAATTAACGACAATTCTTTGCATTCTTATATCAGCAATTTTCATAAAATGTTCATTATTAATTATTGCATTAAAGTTTTTGTAGGCGTTTTTCCAAGCATTCAGTCAATGTAGTACAGTAAAAACTACTAACCAGTAGTTTTTATTACTATGTTAGGTTGATAAAATACAGCAAATATTATTCAAAGCTATTTTCATTATTTTGTGACATGAACATAAGTTTTAAGTACCTACTTACTAAAAGTTCTATAGACATATACAATTAAACATACAAAACATAAAAAATGCTGATCAATCCCGATAATCCCGATAACCTGGTCCGATTTTTCGGTTAGGGATTAATCTCGTAAAATGCTTCGAGATCTCGCGGGATCGGGATTGCATTCCCTAGTTGTGACGTCTTGGCCTCCGGGTTCGCCGGACATGGCCCTCTGCAACCCTTTCCCGTTCCCCAAGATGAAAAAAACTATGAAATGAACATTCAGCGACCCTAGAAGAGATACACTGGAGTTCGTGAAACGAAGGAGTGTTTTGTTTATTTCTCCCTGAAGTTGTGCTCCGGGAGCAAGTGAAGATGTACATACAAGTAAGTAATAAGTAATAGGAACAAAGAAACTCCGATGTTGCGCAGCATAGGTACGCCAGATATTACGGCAGAGGCCCGACTGGGAACTGGGAATTGTGTGGTGTCGCCTGTCTCCCTAGCGCGACATCCTTTGTTTCTTTACGGGCACGGCAGTTTGATTACGTCAACGTAAACAAAACTGCGATCGCTGGATCGGCCAGCATAAGGTAACATCAGACATTTTGATAAAAATTGACTTTATTGTATCGAATTTCTGGCAATATTTTTGTTTTTAAAACAATGTAACAAACGTCCAATTTCCCAGTAGATTAGAAGGTAACAGGAAAACATTATTATATTTTGGTAGCACTTTGAACATTATTAATTATAGCTTTTGATTTAAATACAAATAAAATGTTTGAGTTATTTTATATTACGTATCTACCTACATTAGTTTATTTTATTATTTACTACCTATTGTTTAGATTAGGTAGATACTTACACAAATAGAACTACCTTTTTTTCATTTTGAATTTGTATCCATTTTTTAGTAACGCCTCTGATTAAATATAGTCTATTCATTTAAATCATATATAAATATTACCTGCCTATCATTAATCATGCGTTAAATTCTATTGAGTAAAATGTAAATAATTATTTATAATACTATTTGTAGGTTAGTTTTTTGCAACAAAGATTACAAATTATTTCTTAAATGCCTACATTATTTTCTACGACTTCACACTTATTCTTTTTAATATTCTCCAATCCGAGAATAAATTATTAATATTAGATTTTTTCAAGATTTCTATCATCCTAATTAACCCAAAATCAAACAAAAGCCATAAATAATCACATGAAAAATTACATATTTTCGAAAAGTAAATAATTTTTGAACCGGCTACTATAATATAAGAAAATCTTCCATCTGCCAAAATAAAAAGGGAAAATGTTAAATTATTATCATTTTAATATAAAATTTACTATCAATAGGCAGGTAGGTAGGTACCTACGTTAGAAAACATGGCAGTTAGGTAGGTGATTTAAGTGATTAAGAGGAGAAGATTCATGGAAAAACAAAAATATATGTTAGTTAATGATTAATTGTGGCGGTAGTGTAATGGAAATAAATGAGAAGAAGTGTGAGTTGACGTTTCTCATGAACTAAACAATTAACAATTAATTCGCCCACCAACAAACGTCTACAACTGGATTGTATATACTCTAAGTCTACAACACACTAGTGGCACTAGTGCACAACGCATAGCGAATTCTGTTGGACGGTAGCCGAACTTCGTCAAACTCATATTCGTTTAATCATCAAGACATCTATTGTGTACGTTGCAAACAGTTATAGCTCAACCGAATTAGTCGATATAGAAGAGCGCAGTATTACAGATTTGACCATCTCGAATGATATTTTATTTTTGAAGGTTGGACAGACTGCTCAGAACGGCCACCATTTTCTCTTTGAAGTAACCGGTCCGCGAGAGCACGTGCGTAAATTGTACTTTGATAAAATAATAGTTTTCTGCACCCAAATTCTGCTAAAACTACCTGACTAAAGTGCTTTGTATTTCTGTCAGCAGGTTTGAGTAAACACACACAAAATGAATACAGACAAGCTGAAAAAGTTGCAATCACAAGTGCGCATCGGCGGCAAAGGAACCCCGAGACGCAAGAAGAAGGTTGTGCACGCGACCGCAGCCACCGATGACAAGAAGTTGGAGTCTTCCCTAAAAAAGCTGTCTTTGAACCCCATACCCGGCATCGAAGAGGTGAACATGATCAAGGACGACGGTACTGTGATTCATTTTAATAATCCCAAAGCGAAGGCGTCTCTCGCCGCCAACACATTCGTCATCACCGGCCACGGCGAGAACAAGCAGATCGCGGAGATGCTGCCGGGCATCCTCACGCAGCTGGGCCCCGAGGGGCTGCACCAGCTGAAGAAGCTCGCCGCCGGCGCCGGGGCCCCCAAGGCCTTGGCGGAGGACTACGACGAGGTCCCCAGTCTAGTCGGAAACTTCGACGAAGCTTCCAAACAGGAGGTCGCCCCCAAGGCTGAGACGGTCGAAGCCAAAGCGACAGACAAGAAGTCCGATTAGGGCCTCGACGACTCAGCCTCGAAATTTATTTTTTTGACAAAACCTGTAAGATAATATAAGGAAGCGGTGTGCTCTGTTTTTGTTCATTCAGAGTGATAGACACTCTCGGTGATTGGCGCCTCTCAGTGACTCGTCACCGCTGGCGCACGAGTGGTTTCATGTCCAGTGCAAAATATCTCAACATCGCTTCGAATGTTCCTAAGTGCTTAGGAATTCTAATCTTAGGAATAAACACTATAATCGATGCAATTACTACAGTTTTTATTTTAAATTCATTTTATACACTCTCCGATCTTGTCTGTCTCTAAACGGTAATAATGTAATATAGTTGTACAAAAGTTTATTAAACAACTTTTAAAAGCCATTTTTAGTTTGGTATTGAGGCCGGATCCGGATTGTTCTCTCATGCTTGTGATTGTTGAAAGATTAATTATATTAAAAGCATAATGTATTATTAATAACCTTGCAGTGTTTTCAATCATTTCCACTTGCTTTCACTTATTCAGTTGCTTCGGTCTCTTCCTGGGCAGGCACGCGAGATCACACCCGCCCACTTTATTAACTAAATTAGCCTTAATCATCGCTTGACACCTGATCTTGAAGTATAGCGCTTTACCTCCAAGCGATTTGTTTTTGTTGCCACAAACATTTATCATAGCATGCACATTTTTACTGCCATGTAAGTATCGAATTACGAACATTTGTTTCTGTTATCAAGTTTTCTTTGCGTATTGTGTTGCATATTATGGTCTCTTTTATTTAACGGAAGCATAGGTCTCAGTAAACTTGTCATTGTCTGATTTTATTTTGCTTTAAATTAATTAGCGATAATCTGTCACAAATGAAAATGACAAATTGCGAAATTTGTGTTATTGTTTTAAATTTTCACCCCTAGTTTTATTATTCTTTTTTAATATCAATGATGGTGATACTAATATTACCCAACTGAATATTGGCTACGTATTTGTATATTTTTAATATGAGGAATGAGAAAAGCGTTTATTTATGAAGATGACACTCTTGAATAAAGCAATTTTACATATAAATTGTTTTGCGCTGGTAAGATCAAATATCCGGCATTATTTCGTCTACCTCCAGAATATCTACACCTTGCTAGTTACATTTAATATGTGTAACAGTTCTGTTTCAAGAGTGTCTGCTCTTCATATGAAAAAACAACATATTGAAAATGATTGTCACATTAATATTTGTTGGCATATTTATATTCTAAGATACTGTAATTAACTACTCTTAGAGGAAAAATTCTTTGTTATTTTAATGTGAAATTCTCAGTACTTTCTTGCAGCTAAATAGTGGTAATTATTAAATTCAACTAATCAAATAGATTGATGTTATTCATGCTCCCAATCACTGAGATTGGCCATCACCACAGTAATGCAGTTGCCGAAGATTGAACTTTAGTAGAATTGTCGTTAAAATGGCCGTTTGTCTTAAGTTTCAATGTCACATTAGACTTAAATTTACAAAATAAGACATGAAACGACGGATATTAGTTATATCTATTTTCTAAATCGTGTTACTTGCTGAATAAAGGTTGTTGATGATAAAAATAACTACAAATCGATTTGGTTTTATTCTAATATTCTGAATCTGGTATCCAAAGGCGAGCACCGCTAAACCACTATAAATTTGAAATTGGTAAATGCAAAAAGTGTTTGCTAATACAACACTAAACTTTTTGAATCAGAAATTACAACATAGGCAAACCTATTTCAACAGCTTCTTCTTAGCCCCAATAAGGCAGGGTGGGTCATGGTCGCCAGCAAAACTCCTCCGTTCCTGTCCAATGCAGCTGCTCGCCAGTAATTATTGGAATTTGCTAGGACACGATCCTGCCATTGAAGTTTTTATTTATTTTTTATTTCTTTAGTTAATACCGCAATTTATCATTAACCATGGATATATTCAATTTTGGTTTCTTCTGCGATTCTAGGTCAGGGAACATTCAAGTCATCGCTGTATATATAATTAAGCCTATGTGCCGTTTAATACATTCTCAGATGAATGAATCAATTTGTCAATTTTTCATATAAATAATAGAGATATTCTAAAAAAAACATTGCCGTTCATCTGGCAAGTCTGCCTAGTAATTATTTAAAATATTTTTTATAAATCTAGTCTTTGCAATTATTTTTTAAAACAGTTTCATTCGTTTATTTCAGAATGTACTAAAACGGCACATTAATTATATATACAGCGACAAAGTATTACGTAAATACCAAGGGGGTGGGGGGATATTTGCTGTTTATTTTTGATGATACAGGGGAGTCTGGATAATAGGATAGGGTTTGCTATACAAACTTTCTCTCACTGCACTGTTTATAGCTACAAATGCTCCTGGCAAAAGTGCGTGTAACCGAGTAGAGCGCAGAATGGCTCTTCGTAGTCGGGAACTGGCTGATTTGATATTACCTCGTGACCATTTTGGATCTCATTTGGACGACCGTGGCGTTACTAGTAATAAAAATTTAGATATATCCAATTTTGAGTTTGCCGAAAATGTATTAGGCACGGTTGTTTCAAGTTGGATTAGAATAAAAGTTCGTCTAAAGCATAGATTTTTACAGAAACGGATCATTTGACTGGTGGAGAACCCGAAAATCTATGCTTTAAACGAACTTTTACTTTGATCCAACTTGAAACTACCGGCCCTTAGCAGAGATATAGAGCTCAATGGATTATCATGTTTCTGCAATATATGTTGGGTCCGGTGGAGCTCAATGATGATTATCATGTTTCTGCAATATATGTTGGGTCCGGTGAATCAGATCTTCCTGATTTACCAGACATTAAATGGTATTCAGGACATGTGCATGAAAGCCGATAGTTCAAATTGTAAAATGTTATAAATTTCTCCCACCACTGCTGACAAGGGGGAGGGGGTTAAAAATTGCTAAAATACTGCTTACGTAATACTTGAATGGCCCCTCACCCAAAAACAATCAACCATATATGTGTTACTTGGTTTCATTTTTCTTTGTCACATTGACTTTCTAAAAGTTCAAGGTTTGCTGCTGGATGTTGATGCCATGTGTAATTTATTTCTGAATATTTCCAAATCCGATTGAGCTGAAGAAGTGAATAATTATGTAAGTAAGTAAAGTGTACCATCTTCACGAATTGTTATTCAGGGGCGTGCAGTGAGTTCGTTGAAGCGTGACTTTTTTCTAAGTGTATATTTTGAAAAATAAATTATATATTGTAATATTCCTATCATAGTAATTTTCATATTATTCCTATTTTAATATTTCATAATATTCTGTGAGACGAATATTTAATTTCAATATTTTTTCCCCAAATGTACGTTTATGTGAAGTCATGCTTCAGTGTTCTCACTGCACGCGCCTGGTGTTATTGCTGCATTAAATGCAGTACATAATTCAACTTAGAGAAATCATCGTAATATCGACTTTGATTTATACAACGTGCTTCGTAATAGTGGTCCCTTACGCTCACCTAGTAAATTGAAAAGTTCTCTATTTGATATGTGTTGATACATCAATGTGTGATGCCGCTATAGCGAGTTGATTTTGCGATCTTAGAATTTCACTCTACAAAGTAATTGGAAGAATTAATAAATGTGGCTTTCATCGAAATGCAAAAAAATATGTGGATGATGAGATGCGTCAACTCTATTTTGAGAGATTCCCAAGGAAGGTGTATGGTTGGTATGTTCAGGCCCATTGGTAATTGAAATGTTGCACAGGCTACAAAATTAAGTGTGTGGTGTGGAATTTCTTGTATGCTGAACACAACAAACATTGAAATTTTAAAAAATGTTGATTTCTCATTATGATTAATAGCGATGGGAACACTTAGTCCCACATCCAAATTCGCGTTATACATATTAATAATTTTATTAGTTCTTTTCTATTCTATTGACAACTATTTATAAGACATATGTGAGGCCTCTCAGATCTGGAATCCATATTTTGCTAAAGATATAGTTTTACTGGAAAATGTTCAGAGACGAGCCACAAAATTTGCCCATGGGTCTTAAAAACCCGGAATATGCGGAAAGGCTGAGAGTATTAAAACTGCCCACTCTTCAGGAGCGACGAGCAAGATTGGTGACCTCATCCAGACATTCAAGATTCTATCGGGCTACTACAATATTTGTAATTTGACATGTTTGCATCAAACACTAATATGGGTCTTCGAGGACATCACCTGAAGTTGAACAAGTCTCGATTCTTGTGTAACCCAAGAAAGCATGCATTAAGCAATAGAGCGGTCAATATGTGGAACAGTTTGCCTGAGAACGTTGTGTCTGCAGCCAGTGTCGACCAATTTAAGAATAGGCTGTATATTCAAATGAGAGACAGTGATATGGGCCTATCAGCTTAAACTACCTGCCCATTATCAATAATAATAATAATGTGTTTTAGCAAAGTAGTATTGTGGCTTGTTTTACTTCAACTTGTGATTCACTTTATATTTTAACTGGTACATTTCAATCTGAACAATGACTACTACTTCCCTACAGCTTCCTTGCCTTTCTGATCCAAGGCTTGAAATAATGCGTGCAAGATTTATTTGAAGCGATGCATCCCATATTAGTCACTTTTGAGTTGTAACATGAATCTGTAGTTACAAATTAAGCACTGCTTTGGCATAAAAAGTCAAAAGTTTTAGAAATACAAATAGTTTTTTGGTTTATTTTTCTTTAAATTTATTAAAAAATATTAGTTTTCCCATTAAGTGCAAATAAAAAAAATATTCAGAAAGTGGTTTCCCACAATTTATCAGTATTCACAGGAAGTAAGTAATTTTCAAGACAAAATAATGTATCCTCTTTTGTGGTTGCGGAATTATCTCTTCGAAAACAGACCCACCACAATTAAAACAGTTGTTTCATTAAATTCATGTATGTATGTGAATTAAAAATAACCTTTGACTAGAATAATTCAGAAGGCTTTCCAATCTTGATGTAAAAAACCTTGTCTCCAAGTCTCCACTGCCAAAAAATAAATATTAGTGTCAATTTGCAGAGTTCTGTTGAAAAAAAGAAGAAATATATAACAAGTGATTTGAAGTTGTTTTGTATGTGTTTAGAACTGGCATGATTGATTTTTCTGACTTCTACTGGCTCTTATTTAGCAATGAAAAATTGGATTCCTAATAACAAACAATAATACTACAGAAGAGTTCCAAAAATTCATAGATATATATGTGTAAGCAAATCAGTGTTATTTCTGCCTCTAAAATTTAATAGAATCTATTGTTATCCATCTAGTCTAGTCTAGAACAACTAAATTTTTAGTGTAGGTACGGAATACTTAACAGACCAGTACATTCATTCATGTCAGTACCAGAAGCATGCAGTGAGAACATTGCAGCGTGACATTTATGTATACATATATTTTGAAAAAAAAATTATTTAAAGATTTATTTTGTAATATTCCTATTACAGTTAATCCCCGATAATTCGAAATTTTTCAATAAAAGTTATACAGCAGATTTTTATATATCATGATATTCTCTCACATACATATTTTATTTGAATTGTTTTTTCCAAAATTATGTCTGCGTAAAAGTCATGCTTCAATGTACGCACTGCACACGCCTGGTCAGTATTGGCTAAGAAGAATGAGTGTGCACTGGATGTTTTGTATAGAAAAATTTTGAGAAGATAGGCTTTAGGCAATGAGGTAAGTGCATGTCAAGATTTGTTCAAATGGTAAAGACTTCAGTGTTTTTCAAAGTTTTTACAGTTATAAAAAGTAGATATGCCTTTTAAAGAATGATATCAGTCATATAAAAATGAGAATATTTATTTAAAAATACATTTATACATCAATATAAAATATCGTTGAGTCAGTCAGTTGATTTTCATACTGCAAATCAAAAATTCCTTACCTGTGAGGCCTTCACTCCTACTTAAGGGATTACGTAAATTATTTTTTACTGCGACCCTCTGCAAATTATGCTAGGTTTGCACATGTGAGTGATGAATTTACGATTGTACCCAGCTTGAATTGCTTTGGAGAAATTTGTCAGATGTAAACTTCAGCATAGGAATGATGCAAATCATTGAAGGTACCAATGTGGGGAATGAAATGCTCACAAGGTGACCATTTCATTCAGTTATTTGGAAACTACTGCCAATGAATTTTGTTTCCTTCATAAATATGGCCATCTTCATACTGTGACTGAATTAAGACACCTTTCTTTAAGTTTTAAATTGTGACTTCTATCTATTTGAGTCTTAGAACACTGTCCAAAAGGCACAGCTGTGTTATATACTAGGTGTTCACACCTGTTAATAGAAGTAATAGTACATCATTGTAAATGCTTGTACTACAAATTAATATGATTTTCTTTCACTTACTGAAATAAAACTAACTGAAATGATAGTTCAGTGCATTAACTGAGAAAGTACATAACTGTCAGAAGTGGGTCCAGAAAATGAGCCAAATTGAACACCATACATAAATAAAAGATGTCATTAAAATTATCATATAAATTATAAGGACTTAAGTAAATCTTTTACAGTTAAGCCGTGATAATAGCGCGAGCGGTCACTTTCATCTTGCATTAAGCTTAGTCTGTCTACCTGGAAGGGTTGTAATAAAAACAATTGTGCAATTATGTAAAACTAGCAGTACACCCGCAAAAAATTATGGGACATAATAATTTGAGAATTTTGAAGCTGAAAATTCATGAATAGAAAACCATTTGTTTTTAAATTGTCTTTATTCACTTTAACCTAAAACTATATAAGATCGTGTAATTTCGACCCTTATCTGTTGCTTGGGCTGTGCGCTGATTGCAACTGATACTCTATTGTCTAAAGTTGTAATTCCAGCAGGTTACAGACAGACAACGAAATTATTATATTTAGATTAAAACAAAGGGAACTCAAATATATTAATAAAAATTAATATAAATCTGTTGTGAATATTACACCTAAAAATTAAAATATGAAATTAAATTTGTCGAAGTGGGGGCCATGATTTAAATTATCTGGGCACAACAAAGTGAATAATGTGTTACCATTAAAGTATACAAACGCACATAATTGAATTGAATGCGGGTGAATATAGAAATGTGAATATGTATATTTTATTTATAACAGATCTACAAAGGTGTTTGCATTTTATTAATGTAACGAGATATTTATTACTATAATAATGTAAATATAGACATTGTTATCATAGGAAAGTGTAATTGTATCTCTGCTATACATTACTGATTACAAAATAAATAATGTTCAGAAGAGCATTTTGCTGTTTTTCTGCATTCTCATTGCCTCTTAAAGATCAGGTGCTATATGCTATAAGTAGGTTTATGGTCATTTTTTCATGGTACAAGCTGGTTGCGCGGGTTAAGGATTAAGTAAAAAATAAGTTTGTGAGGGGAAACAAAGGTTTCCCAGTTTTGCAAAGTCTCCAAAAAAACAATGTTTCCATTTAATATTGCCGCCAGGTCCTGAAGAATATGTATGCGAATCAGTGGAGGGGGAGGAAGGAAATATTATATATTTTAGCCGCAGAGTCCTAAAGATTAAGTATAGAAAATTTGGATCAAATTGGTCGAATGGTACAGATATGCATGGAAAATATTTTGGGGAAAGGTGGGAGAGGAAATTGTCACCTATGTTTACCCGCCGGCTTCTAAAGAATATCTATGCAAAATTTGAGTCAGATCGATCAAACGGTACAGATTTTCATGGAAAATATATCAAGGGATGGGGAAGGGGGAAGGGAAATGGTGCCTATGTTACCCGAAGGGTCCTAAAGAATAAGTCTGCAAAATTTGTGTCAGATCAGATAAACTGTGTGGATTTGTATAGAGAACAGGCAGACAGACATTGAGTTTTATAGGTACAGATAGCGTGTGTTGCTTTTACGTCCAATAGATGGTGCTGTTACTAAAAACACTTATTAATATTGGTATCGTTATAAACGTTCTGTCCGAATTAGAGAACTGAAAAGTGCATTTTGTATATTAACAATTTTGGTGCATACTACTTACTATGTTTGTACAATGAATCCACTTTATTTTAGATTTATAGTAGTTATTGTTATTGTGTTTAATATTGTTATGCAATGTTAATGGTTGTCATGATGATATAAACGATAAGCTCGGAAGTATCAGAATTGAAAATAAATCATAGACAGTATTCATAAATGTCCTTTATTCTGAAGTATCGCTGTACTTTCTTATCGGTTCAAACGTTTAATTTAAGCAAAGACAACCGAATCTAATCAAAAAATTTGAATTCGGTAAATGTTAGGTACCTATATATAAATATTTATCAATATTGAAAAGGTAGGTACCGGCGCCTTTTTTTCAAATAATTTGTGCGAATTCGAATGGAACGATGTGTCAAAATATCAATAGTTGAAGAATTATAGGAGATTTAAGATCATGGACAATCAAACATTTACATTTTTATTTATATAAATAACTAAGAAGTATATAAAAAAAGTAGATGTACAAAAACATCCTCTTATTTGAATGCAACATTGTGCCAAAATTTCGAAGCAATCGGTGAATAACTTTCAGAGATTAGCGATTTTGTACAAACGAAAATTTACATTTTTATTTATATAAATAGTGTTTCCTTTAAGATGAGAGATCAAAAAAAAAATTGTATCTTTGTTTTAAAAATTCAGAAAATTCTTGGTAACTTTTACGCAACAAGAAATTCTGCAAAAAATCATTTTTGTTTTTTATATTGGTGGGAGTGATAAATTGTTAATGGTGGTATCGATGTATTTTTTGGGTTTTTAAATTTGAGATAGGAAAAAAATTAACTGAGGTGAATGTTCATTCACATTACAGCCTAAGATTTGTAAATAGTTTGATTATAAGCATTTCATTTTCGAATATAATACATAATTCCAATGAGGGAACCTGTAGATTATATGTTGCAACATTTTTCATCATCATTTCATTCATCACGCATCATTTAAAAGAAATATCATTTTTGATTCTTTGCTTGTCTGCAGCCTTAACAAATTAGCCCCATCTCGTCTTTCACTGTGATTACTACACATGCTTTTCAAATAATTTTTTCTTGCCTGGCTGCACTGCTTGTCTACGACCTTGGTCAAATTAGCCCTATCTCATCTTTCAATGTGATTACTACACACACTTTTCAAGTTGTTTTTTCTGTAGCATTTTACACAAATAACATTGCTTGCTTTTTCTCAGGATGAAAAAGGGCAATTGAATTTCAGGCAACTTTGGTTGTCAAAAGTAATTCAGGTTCCACCAAAGTCATGCTTTTTAATACTAATTGTTTCAGGCACGTGGGATCAACCGGGCCAGTCAAAACTTTATACTAATAATATGTCAAATAGTCATAATTTTTCAACGCTAACATTTTCTAAGAGTGGGATCAACTGGACTAGTCAAGCTTTATGCTGATATTATAACAAAGTAGTCAGTTTTCTGAAGTCTTGAAGATTTGGAGGTAAAAGTCAGTATGCATCAGTCGTTTTATCAACTTTCTAAAATGAATGACCTTACTACGATCATTACAAATTTTGAAATATCCTTTGTTGAGTTTTGAGACTGAAATTTAACAATTAATATTTATTATTACCGGTTGGGTAATAAAGTAAAAGAATAAATTATATGTATTGAAAAATGATAATACTTCTTACTTTCAAATGAAACAGTGTTACCATTTTTTAATGTTATTTAAAATGGCCTTTCACAAAGTTTCACAGAAAAATTTACAAAAATTATTAAAGAATGTCTTTACACGTCGGTTACTAAGTAATAAGTATTTTTTTTTTATATAAAAAAGAAAAGAAAAAAATTTACTACAGGTTTCGCGCGCCTTCTCCACGCGGCGGGCTCCTTTCTCATTTGTATGGTTTCCAATTTGAAAAAACTGTTAAAATTTCGAAAAAATCAAAATTATACTATAATTAAATTTTTTTAGATGAAAATTTGTTACATCATTTTTATCATCGCCACGAGTCTGCCTGCAAAGTTTCAGCTCGATTGAATCCCGGTAAAAGGGTTAAAAGTTGATCCAAAGTTTTTTCAGTAGACGAGGAGACGCTATGAGTTAAAAGAAAGGGAGTAAAAAAATAACCCATAAAAACCAAGTTTTTATTATACTCCTTTTCTCATTTACTAGTGGAAACTGGTTTGGCGCTTAACCTGCGCGTTGGGCTTCGGTCGGATGACACTACGAAAGGGAGTAATAAAAAATTTCCAAAAATCCAAAATTATACTATAATCAGGTTCCGTGTCTACCAGACGCATTGAAATATTTTCATACAACTTAGTAAGTTGTATGAAAAAACCATTAAAAATTTGAAAAATCCAAAAATTTATTAATTTTTTTTAACGAAAATTTGATAGATCTTCTTGATCGTCGCCACGAGTCTTGCAAAGTTTCAGCTCGATTGGATCACGGGAAAAGGGTTAAAAATCGATCCAAAGTTTTTTCGCCAAGCAAGCAGACTTCACGAGTTAATATAAAGGGAGTAAAAAAGTAACCCATAAAAACCAAGTTTTTATTATACTCCCTTTCTTTGTAAAATATAACAACAATTAAAGACGAATTAAAACATACTAGCAGGAAAGCAATCGGCTTCGCCGATTGCTTACTGCTAGGCCCTGCGGGCGGCTATTGTGGCCGCTTCGCGGCCAATGACGGCCGCTCCGCGGCCAGCGATGGCCGCTGCGCGGCCAATTATGTTTGCTGTGCAGCAAACACAATTGTTTACCTATGCCTACGTCAGCCGCTTCGCGGCCAATTGTATCTGGCAAATTTCCATTTATGCTATTGTGGCCGCTTCGCGGCCAATGACGGTCGTCTCGCGGCCAATTGTGTTTGCTCTGCAACAAACACAATTGTTTTCTTTACTGTTACAAAGTTAATAGAATTTGATAATCGGCCGTATTCTGAAGTAAGCAATATTTCTTTTTTTGTTTCTTGACAGTTACTGTATAACATTGTGATGCTGTCAACTTTGAGTTTTTAAGTTTGGCTGGTCTTAAAATAATGAATTCATCAACATTGAGGAGAAAAAATTCAGGTTTTAGTGTCTATGGTAGCTGTCAGTGACAGACAAAACTTCAATGAAAAAATCAGGTTTTTCTGTCTATGGTATCTGTCAGTGACATACAAAAAATGAAACATCTATCGAATTATTATTTGTATTTATTTTTATCGATAAAATTACAGCGTCTTATTTATTAATAAATTACATAGCATTTTAGTTTAATGATTATTGATAAATTAATGTATTTTAAAAATATATCATTTTGCAGTCCATTTCACGACCATCATCTTCATCTTCAATACTATCAATACACAGAATAAAATGTAAAGATTGGGCCTTCTAAACGCCCGAGTACATCTTCGTTAACCAATCGAGCATGTTCATTCTTTGGACACAGTATCGCTCGTTTTCTCATTAGGGAATATACACTATAGAATGTACTTCATTTATATGCTTTGAACAACATTTTGATTTCCACTTTCATTTGGAATAAGCACTGATGACGCATACTTTCCTTCCACAGGAGGCAGCTTTCCATCGCCTAAATCTAAAAGCCACTGTGTAAATGAATTTTCACCTTCTAAAGTGCGGACATTAGTTTTCAAATTGAAAATAGTAAAAATTTTCAAATGTTGGCTGTTTTTAATAGATGTCGCTACTAACTGACCGCGAGAAGCCCTTCGAGAAACTGGTAGAATTTGTCTAGTCGCCGCCCAAAATGATAACATTATTGCCAAAAATATCATTATTACCCATTATATCGTGCAGAGTATGTTCAATTATATCTAAAGCTATAACTGGCGCCATCAGTGCTTCATCCCAGATGATACATCAGCTGCACTTATAATTGCACGGTTCTTGGATGTCACTCTGCATGTTGTGTTATTCTATAAATCAAGAGGTAAATTAAAATCCATGTGACATGTACGTCTACCTGGTAATAAAATTGCTGCTATTCCTGTCCAAGCAACAGATAAAACTTTCTTAGATCTTCCTCTTAAAGTATGTATGATGGTCTTATAAAGGAACGTTTTACCTGTGCCACCAGGACCGTCAATAAAGAAACATTTTTTTGTTTCAGGTACATCTGAAATTTTTTACTTATTATACTGTCGAAAGCACAATGTTGTTCTCGATTGAGTTTTCCAGCCATCTCTAACCCTAAAGAACTTTCTAATGCTAAATTAATATCAACCACTTCATTATAAGTATTGCTGTAATCTGGTCCCGGCAAGCCCTGTGATGTGCAAGAAGAATTTTCATTTATTAATGCCTTTTGAATATACAAAAGGAAACAATTTTCTTAAATGGTATAATTCTATATTTCTAGGAGAAACGGGGGACATGCGACCAATAATCTTGTCCCCGCCACATTGCCTCTTCTTCCACTGCTTATTGCTGGAAAAAACATAGAAATTAGTTCAATCCTGATACTTAATATTACATGCCTCATTATCTTGTTGGTTAAGTTTAAACCATGCAGTTAATGTTGTATTATTTGAGGCTGTAGAGTCCAACCAAATTCACCTGATGGAAATAACAATGGAAAAACCATCGGATCTAAATGTTTTGATAACATATTAATACGCTGGAGACCTCCTACATTCTTAGGGTGAACAGCAACATCTATGTTTGATGGTAACCTACCTTCGTAATCTGCTATATAAACAATGGCGACTTCGTTATTATTAGATGGAGCATTATACCTTCTTTGGTTATCTAACGAAGAACGCGTAAAGAGTAGTTGAATATTCCGCATCTGGCCCCCGTGCTCTGCAACTATAGATTCTTCTTCCTCAACCGCTTCTTTCAACCTTTTGTATTGGAGAGCATATGGACTTACACGACGGATGACATTATCAATAGTTTCAATTATATTTTGTTGACATCTAAGGTTAGACGGATGGCTCATACGTACCCTGACTGCTTCATCCGCATCGTAAACATATAGTTGCGCATATGCCGGCACCTCTCCATCACTCTGCAAACTTCTAGACGTTCTATGATATACTTCACCTGAAATTTTTAAACAATACGGGCCTACACCTGGTATGTCACTTATTTGCACTCCGAAAGATGCAAATGCATTACCACAGTTGTACTGATGAATAAATTCCTTAAAATTTTTAGACTCATTACTGTTTTCTTCTGGATATTGCGGCAGTACTTGCGGGGATATTTTTCCATTGTGGCAACAGCTATGAAGTAACTTAAAATGCAATGATTGGCACCTAAATAATGCTGATCTGCAAATGAATTAAAATTGTTAATGGCACATTTAAAATAAGATGTCGCATTTCTTCCTTCAGCATACACTCTTTGCCTAGCATTTTCAGCATTCCTTCTTTCACATTCCTCTTCTGTTATGTTTGACACTCTACGTCTGGCATTTCTTCATTTATATTGTGAACTCGAATCGCATTATCAAATTGCCGGTTTTCTTCCATCGGAATTCTGAAAAATAATAATTTTTATGTATAAATACGGAGAAAATGACACGTAAAATGACATTCGCGCCACGCGCTGTGAGACTTTTGAGGTTATATGAGAGACGTTTATGAATCTAAGGTTAAGTTCACTTTGCAGTTTAAATAAAATATAAAGCGTAATAAATGTTTAATAAATAAATGCTTTGAACGTTTATTGAAGCAAGATTAACGCAAAAACAATAAAAAGAAAAGCGTAAACGTATACTTACTGTCAATGTCATAAAGCGTCATTCTGTGGTATGACCAGCACAAAAATTCGTTGACTGCAATTACGTTGGCTGTTTTGAATACACGGATTCCACGAAAATATTTTAAAAAATCTATAAATTCCGATATTTTAATTTTCGATAATTTGGATTTGGATGTTTTTTGATATCAGTTTGTTCGTATTCCTATATTTTTTAATCTTTTTAATGTACTCTAAAATGTTTTTTTTTAAACTGGCAACAGAAATTATCCATATGCAGAAACGACATTGGTTGGAGTAATTAATATATAGATTATAAATGAAGACTATGCCTATTATCCCAATTACAAGTGTCTTCGGCACGCTCTAGTAACATGTATTTTTACATTTAAGTGTATTTTACATGTACATTTAGGTGTATTATATATTTAGTGTTTAAATGTAATGCGAGTTCTTATTGAAAAACAAATAAATCCAGCTGTTATTTATTTTCAAGATCGTTTGGCGTAATAAAATGTACTTCTAATGAATAAGTTTCATGATGACCCTTGCGCTATTTAAAGCGTTGCTTGTGTCACCTGTTTCTCGGAAACGATTGTCTCGTGAGAGTTCAATCTCGGAGCTGTCGTTGCGATGCGACTTCACCTTTATTCGGTGTAGATTTCTCCCGTAGTGTAACAAGTGAGGCGGCGTGACGGAGCCGAGACGTCGTGAGGTAACCGGCGGCAAACACCACCGGCGGGTGTGTTGACCGCGGCGGCGACTCTCGAAGAATGCCGGCGCGAAGTGGGACAAGGTCGCGTCTAAGATGAAAAATGCAAAGATGAAAACGAAATTAGTATGGTGATTACGAAGGACGGAGTTGTGTCCATAATCGTTTTCCGATTAGATTTTTGACGACGCGTTGATTACTCGCACAGACCGCTTTCATCTAATTACTTATTAATTAATATAATCAATTATATAATAAAGTCAGCTGATTCTTTGTGTTTATATGCGGCATGCGGTGGCTGTCCTTGCTCTTTTATCTTAATTACACTTTTTTAGCAAGTATAATTATTAGCTACCTTGAAATTTTGAAACGGATTTTTTTTACAAATAAAAACTGCTAAAGTAACGATGTATATAGAATATTAGCCGCGTATCCAATGTTAGCCAGAGAAGGGATATTTCTACATTATTTAATTCACTTCAGCAATAGAATATTAATTTTCTTATAACTTACAATTACGTAGTTTATCTTCTTCTTCTTCTTTGCCTTATCCATTCAACGGACGTTGGCTATCATATCTTATTCTTCTTCTTCATCATCAGCCTTTGTCTCTCCACTGCTGGATACAGGCCTCTTCCTTCCCTTTCCATCCTTACTTGTTGTTTGCCAATTGTAGCCATTTCTTTCTCCCCACAGCGGCTATATCATGGGCCCATCTCTTTTGAGGTCTTCCGATGCCTCTTTTATTCTCCCAAGGTCTCCATTTCAGAACTCTGGGAGGCCATCATGTAGCATCCTTGCAACATGTCCTGCCCATTGTCATTTTAGCATCGCTACATGATCCTGGCTATCATATGGGCCATGGAAACTCTATTACGACTTGTATCAAAGCGAATGAATTTTCAAAATCGACATAAGTCAATTTGACTTATGTCGGTTTTGAATTAATTAAATATTGAAAAAAATGCAAACTTTGATATTGCATATCTCCATAACTATTGATGTTAGGTCATGGTTGCTTGAACATTTTAGACTCATAACATAGGCAGGAATCTACAGGCCAAGTTTCTGTTGCTAGCTCTGGTACACTCTGTATAATCTTCATAAAGTTTATTTTTGAATTAAAAAATAATAAGAACATGAAAAATTACGTCTATATGGTTAAGCCAAGTCAAAACGTCTACGCTATGAAAATACAAATAATTTGGATGACCGGTAGTGGATTTGTAACCCTCGACCTTGTGTCAGAGGCGAAGAATCTGGCCGCTCGACTACAAAGTCGTGTGTTTGCTCATGTACCAGTTGCGTGTGTGAAGACTCGTGAAAAAACTTTGATCGTCAGACCCAAGAGTGATATCACTCTGAAAAAAGTTTACACACCATTCGGCACTTTTTTTTGTTCATTTTACAGTATTGTGTAGAGGTAATAAGACATTACCGTTGAACGTACACACCGTTACTGTAATATCACGAAAATATTAACGTTTTTTCTCTATATTATGTTACTTCTTTATGAATTATGCCGATCAAAATATTAGAATCCGTCACGCTATCGGACTCACATTTTTTTCGAAGTTCTTTATTGTGTTGTTTACTGTTCGGCCTACAGAAAACCTGCCTTGATTATGAGTCAAAAATGTTCAAGCTATTATGACCTAATATCAATAGTTAAGGAGATATGGGATATCAAAGTTTGCATTTTTTTTCAATATTCCTGACTTATTTTTTGTAAAACGTTGGACTATCATTACAGTAACTTATGTCGAGTATGAAAATTTCATTCCCTTTAAAACAAGTCAAATAAAAAAATAAAAACCTTCGAATTCCAATTGGAAAACATTCCAATTGGAATTTTTTCAGGGTTTTAATCATTTTATTTAACTTGTGTTGAAACAAATTAATTTTTCGTACTTGATATTAGTTACTGTAATGATAGTCCAACGTTTTACGAAAAAATAAGTCAGAAATATTGAGAAAAAAATGCAAACTTTGATGTCACATATCTCCATAACTATTGATATTAAGTCATGATAGCTTGAACATTTTCGACTCATAATCAAGGCAGGAGTATAGTCCTGCGAGGTTATTAATGTTTTACAAATAAACTTGTATATTCATTATGTGAATTCATTTTTACTCCCTTTCTTTTAACTCGTAGCGTCTGCTTGTCCGCCGACAAAACTTGCAGGCAGATTCGTGGCAGAAGGTTTTTTTAAATATAAAAAGTGAAACGAGGTGTGTTGTTGTTGGGGAGTGGAGAGTCCAGTATATGTATTTTTCCGAAAGCCTGGAAATTTGTTGATACGCCGCTGTTTCTAGAAGCATATTTTATGTAAGCAAAACATAGTATAAAATCGGTCATAAATACGTTTATCTCTATTTCGTAAATTGTGTGACGGTCTTACTTCTGAACCCCTCATATTTAGCGGTGGAAAGGCGTGCTCATGATGGTGACGACGTTTAACCAGCCAGCCAGGACTGAGGCCCGAATACAGAGTCAATACTTATACGATTTTAAGGTTTAAGGGACCACTCGAAAATGTAATTTGTAGTCAGAGTCAAATCTATATTCGTTATGACGTCACACACCTCGACAAACGAAAGGAATGTGTCCACCTCACAATTGGGTATGAAATTTCTATGGTTCTTCATTTCACAGTCAATGCTTAGCGGTGCGCATGCGCATTATTGACATTATTGTAAGTAAACCGGCCAAATATCTACTTTTTTTGACAGTTGTTGAAAGCTGCTCGATACCTTTCTTTAAATTTTAGTGAAGTTGAATTTATTGTAATCATGGCGAATTTTGACCTGTTGGACGGTAGTTTTACGGAGTATTATATTCAATACCTCGATGAAATAGATAGGATGAGTAGGCCGGTAACAATACGACGGTATTTGCGGGATTTTGAGAATCCCGTTGAGTTTTACAGTTCGCAAAATTTTAAAATGAGGTTTCGACTGGAAAAGTCGACAGTGATGGAAACAATAATGCCATTATTGTTTCCAAATCACAGCGTTATTACCAATCGAGGCCTGCCGATTCCTCCCATCATACAAAAATCATATATTTATTATCAAACTACCCTGACAAGAGGCATCTTCTATTGGACACGGTAATTAATTAAAACCATCGCGCTTTGGACGTTAGGACATTACTTTCACTGCTGATCGCGGTGCCGGCGCATCAAATGTCAGAAGGCCGCTGTTTGACCTCTGGGGCTTGGTATTATGTACCTACCTGGCTCATACTTAGCTCTTCATACGTACACAACTCTAGCGAGTATGAATGTGGAACTGATTGCGTAGTAATTTATTTACAGCTAAATATTTTAAAAGTGTTATAAGAAACGGGAAGATGTGTAAAACTTGTACAAGAACCTTCGATGTACCTTCCTGCAAGATGTGATGTAGTACCTACGTAGGCAGCATTGTTAATAAATTCGTGCTTAACCCTAAAAGGCTTCTGATACTTTTTTTACTCGATTCGACTCACTAATTATAATTCTTGTTAGATGTACTTTTAATTGTTTTATTTACTTGGTGTTAGCTAATGATGTAATAAACCGTAGATACGTTACAAGCGTGAAATCTTACAAACTCAAAAGTAGGGTAATTGCCTTACTTGCATTCGTTATCGAACGGACCTTCTTTGTGATGGGACGCGACGCTACGCCTAAAAAAAAAGTCCCGGGGAAAAAGGAAAGGAGTATCGTACACTATTGTAAGAATGAGTATGTTATTTTCGTCACCGTGACTTAAAATTACCTGATATTTCTGTCTACACGCAGAGCGTTTGTGAAATAAGTGTGCCGTGGTTTATTGTATTTTTCAATACAATATTTGCTACATATGAAAAAGCCGGCTTGTATGGGAATAACGTGTCTATATTATAATACGTCAATGGTGTTAGTAAAATTTTTAGAAATATATTCATATTTTACAGGAAAAATAAGAAAAATACAGGTTTCATTATTATTATTTATTTAAAAATCAACCTCACTCTTTACTGAGACAGTAATATATGAGTAACCAAAGAATATTCATATTTTTAACTTAATTAATGGTTAAAAAATATTTACTATAAGCGGACCTCGTAGCCCAGTGGGCACAACACTGCCTTCTTACATCGAGGGTTCTAGGTTCGATTCCCGATGAGGTCTCAATTAAATTATGTGATTTGCTCAAGCTTGGGTGTTTTTGTGATGTAACAACTTCACTTATTGGGCTTATTGGTCTGCTGAAACGTTAAAAAAATTTCCAAAAAAAAATCGGTTCAGTTAAGAAATATTTGCACTTTGTGTACTCCCCATTTTTCACACTTTCGTCAAACGACGCTTCTTATAAATACAAATTTTCTTCTCTTTTTGATATTTTCATGACCCTGCGTATAAATTATTATAGTTTTGTTTTTTAATTATAATTTCTGCATTGACTATATCATCTATTTTCTCATTGGTAATAAAAATATTTCAAAACATGTTAATGGATCTGTTACACCTCTAGCGTGAAGCGTAGGACCTTTTGTTTCATGAGCAATATTTATAGCGGCTGCTCTAATTGTTCTTGTCTTTTTAGTAGACCAAACATTATTATTTTTACCACGGGATCGTATGTTATTCGAGATTGCTGATGGCTGAGGAATATTTTGAGGGACAGTAAAATTGCCAGAAATGCTAACAGATCCGTAGTTGGTCGAAGAAGACGTTATCCGTTTAGTAGTCCAATTCCATATCCAAGTAGTCCTCAATCTTACCGCTTCAGATTCCTCTTCACTCTCATTTTGGTATTTTTTCTCATTCATTAATCTCTCAATCATCTTCTCTGTGCGATGTCTTCATTTATCACTTACCAAAAAAGGTTCAAAGCTGCAGTTCGATAAGATTAATAAGTACTTCGTATATGGAAAATGGCACTTACCAGCGTGACACAGCAGTTTCTTCAACGTCCTGTCGGTGACTTGAGTTGGAACGAAGAAACAACGCGATACACTCAAAAGTTCGAAAGAGAAAGCATCAAATGTTTGCCGTGTTAGTCGAAACGACTAAGAGTGGCCCCCTAAGCTTAAGATCACAGCTGATGTTGAAAACTTTTATCAGATACCTACTCTTCTTTAGCGGCCTTAAGGAATACGGATATGGCAGCACAATAGATCGCCATCTATTACTCCAGGCAGATCTATCTTGACAACACTGCTCATCTCGTCTTGGTCTTCCCCCCAGGTCTCGAACCTGTTGGCTCGTGTATGAGGAATTTGTGTGTGTTACGGGACTCACCTGCTCTGGCTCCATGAACCACCTACTACAGCCTTCTTGTTTTCACTTTCTTCGAGAGGTCTGTTCATGACATTCATCATTCATTATTCTGACATCTGACATTATGACATCTTCATTTCCGGAGTTATAGAATATTTAATCTAATTTATATTTAAAAAAAGATATATATTTATAATTTCTCTAGCAATAAATAGTACTGAGTTATTCAAAAGGATGAACACATAAATACAGCATAAAGTTCCTCAAATTGGTGATACCAACGACAAATGTTCTTTCTAATTAGAGGTTCAATGTTAAAATGGAGATGAAAGGCACGCTGCGCTATACATGACTATGACTCAATTTTACAAAACTCACGAACACAGAAAACCTTGTGATGCATAGAATATTCACAATTAATGCATAACTTTGGCAGCGCGAGCACTCTAGAGGTCATGTGTGGAACTAAGAGCGGTCTAGTGATGTGACTTTTTTTTCGACCCAAAATTTCGAATCTCCTCTTTCAATTGGTATGTAGATCATTCGCATACGATGAAAATTCGAGAAATATAGCGATATAAAATTCAGTCGATTGTTTTGAATACAAACCGGAAGAAGATATCGCAAAGCTGTCTGAAATAGTCACTTGGCTACTTAGAAATGAAAGACTTGGCTGATTATAATTTGGAGTTTTTGGAATCACTCGAGAGAATTATTAATTTTGCATAAATATTTAGTAAATCGTCTTTTTCTCCTGAAAAGTTAAACATTACTGGGGATCATAACCCCCGACCTGATATCCTTGATTTTCCTCGAACTTTCCCTGCTGACCGTAGTTCGGATAGCTCTTCCAATGCGACGCCTGTAGCGTTGTTGATCTGGTCAGTTCATCTTCTAGTCGCTACTAGTGTCTTCAGGTTATCATCTTTTCAGCGGGCGATGTATTTAATAAATCATCAAGCATTTAGAAGATAACCTATTGGGAGCCTAACAGGTTAACATTCAATATAATGATTAATGCACAAGTATGAGCTAATAGATATACTCGTGTGACAACTTAAGTGAATTATGTACTATACAGGATGTAACAGAGTTAGTCCACAATACTTAACAGGTACATTTCTACCTGAATTATGAGTCGGGCAACAATATTCTTCATAATGCCAATAGTAATAGAGATGAGCTCTCAAGTAGGTACTCTCAAACTTAATCTAACCTATAAATGAATATTCGCGAGAGTTAACTAATATTCCTTCGCAGTTTAAGGATTTTCTTACTCATTTGCATATAATGTAAATGCATGAATATATGTATGTGTAGATTCGTATTTTAATTTGAATATAATGTATAAAAGAATGTAATACAATATATTTAAATAAATATTTTAATAATATATTTAACACCGATAATAAAAATATTAAAAAACACTTTACTCTCATGTTAAATTCATGGTCAATAGCCTTACTAGCAGAAAATATAAAATTGATTTAAGAAAATATACATATACCTACCGATACTGATCAGAGGAAGTGTAAATTCATTGTTTGATACATTTTCACTGCCCTAAATCGGTAAAATATATTTATAGCAGTGAAAGTACATTTTCAATAGAAATATGCTATTGCTGTAACACTTGCGTATACAAAAAAATAATTTAGTACACATAATAAGTATCTTGTAGGTGTAGTGGTTATGGCGCTCGCCTAGTGATCTGATGGTCGGTGGTTCGAGCTCCGTTCCACGACACCAGCAAATTGGTCCTATTTTCATAGCATAGGCTTAGTTTGAGAATAGTAAGAATAATTAAGAAAAATTATTTACGTGCATAGTTATGTGCATGTTTTAACATCCAAATAATGATAATTTCGTTGTCTGTCGGTCTGTTCGTAACTTTGTGTAACGTCCGTAACTTTTTTCATAAAAACTTTAATATACATTTTTTTAAATAAATAAATAAATACTTATTCTTTAGGAACCACTTATATTGCAGTTAATTTTGTTCCACCTTCCAAAAATATTGTACACCAGGTGCTCGAAGAGAGACGCTGGTTCTCACGGATCTAAACAATCTATTCATGTACATCTCGGTTAATACGGTTGGTACCCGATGGCTCTATTATCGTGTACAGAATTATTCTTGTGTTCAATATCGACATTATTAGAATTCTGTGCATTTTTGTAATAGGCATGCATCTACACTCTATACTCGCTCTGCACGATGAACAATGCATTTGCACAGTTCTATGCATCCGATTGCGTATGCATCTATTATTTATTTTTTCCTTATTATTTTTTTCGCGATAGAATGGTTTCATTTTATAGGTTGCATCGTCGATTTATAGTTTTTGCCATTAAAGCAGAAGCGAATTTTCAACTCAAGATAATCTCTGATATGCTTGAAAAGTGGAACTCGCTTCTATGAGATTCTTTGGATATTTTAAAAAATAACTTTTAAAATTTATTAATTAATTAAGGATAAATTATAGAAGTCTCACAGAGACGAAGCTATTAAAAAAAGTGGATGTAAATCTCATATACGATGGCTCAGGGCTTACTACCGCTCGTATTTCGCTATTCCGTGTGAACACCACGTCTCAGAGATTCGCCGTCTCGCGCTTTACTTTACGTTTGTTGTAGGTGAAATGTCAATACATCTATCCTTGTTATTACGGATGGTCTTTACACCTGTTTTAAATGCAGGTATAAGTGTTAACATAGCGGCTGCCGAGAGCGAACCTCGACTTTTAGATCACTACGCAAGATGTCAAGTCGTCTTGCGTAGTGATGTTTTATCAGTAACTATAAACTTTGCTATCTCTGTAGATCGCAAAAAAAAAACTCAAGGAAGTAATAAAACTGTACAAAGTAGACATATAATACTATAATAGTAATCGATCATCAATCACATTAAAACAAGTAATACAAATATGCTTGATTTTAAAATAAACGGCGAATTCTAATTAAATATTTTTTTTATTTATGGTTCAAAGACCGTAAAATGAATCGATATGCAATAAAAATAATATAATATTTTTATAATCTAAAGGTCAACATGGTTTGTACATAGCGAACGGTTGCATACAAATAAGTACAGTTTTATCACATGCATTAGATATGTAAATAGTAGATACAAAATCACAAGTGATATTTATGTAATACAAATTCTCGTATTTTACAATCAATATATCAAATAAATATGAATAGGTTACATGTTTGATATGCTAATATGCGACAAAATGAGAAACCATTTGATTAAAAAACAAATATTTATGGTAATCATTAGCATTATATTAATTTATTAAATTAATTAGAATGTTCTCGATAATACAGTTATCAGGTTTTCACGGTCATTTAGAACTTTATAGTTAGAGTTTTCTGAGATATTCTGCCGTGTATATACGACCTTTCTGGCCGATGCCGACGTTTCGGATCCCATTGCAGGATGGAACCTGCTGGATGGATGAACCACTAAAAACGAGTCTGAAATAAACATTTTTGTATTATTCCTAAATATAAGAAGCCCTTCTTAAGAAGATGCAATCAACTTCATTACTTATTTCCATTTCCATGGAAAGGTCGTTACCGTCAGGACAAAATATTATCTCTTTGAGGATGTACAGTGGAAAATAATCTTTATTATGTTTTTTTAAAACAGTTTGAATATCGATATTTCCCTTAAAAGCTATTCGGAAAATATAAAATATTAAAATAAAATATAAAAAAGCCAAGATCAGCACAGTGTTATGTCCGAACAAATTATTCAACACAAAGTAAAATTAATTGTATCCACTAGTGAGTCTGGTGCAAAATTAGCTTTATCCATTACTGTGTATTTTATTTTTTGAATTGTTTGCAATAAAATTGACTTAATTACTATTTATTAAATTCCTGTAAAGTACCTGTCCTTTTATTATTTTTGAAATAATGTTTTTTTTAGTTTTATTCCGTGATTTCTTTTATTTTTCCTCCCTTTCTTTTAACTCTTAGCGTCTGCTTGTCTGCCGAATAAACTTTGGATCGATTTTTAATCCTTTTCCCGTGATCCAATCGAGCTGAAGCTTTGCAAGCAGACTCGTGGCGACGATAAAAATGATCTAACAAATTTTCGTTTAAAAAATTTAATTATAGTGTAATTTTGGATTTCTCGAAATTTTAACGGTTTTTTCAAATTGGAAACCATACAAATGAGAAAGGAGCCAGACGCGTGGAGAAGGCGCGAAACCTGTTCAACTAGTCTGACTCGAGCCATGGGTCTGATCAGACGGTTTCGCCGACGCCGTGCCCCCCTATACCAATTATTAAGTTTTCAATATTCTATAAGTTTTATTTTATTCTATAAGGATAATAATAAACATGAAATAGATTTTCCACATAAACTTAAAGCAAGAGAATTGATTTTATTGTAATGTTCTTTAGAAAAAAGATTGAAAACAATGTTGAAGAGATGGTGAAAAACTAACATTATCCTATCGAATGCGGCCCTCGTAGCCCAGTAGGAATGACACTGATTTCTCACACCGAGGGTTCTGTGTTCGATTTTCGGTGAAGTCACAATACATATATATGTGATTTACTCAAGTATTTTTGCGATGTACCGACTTCAGTAGGTAGTTGAGCCTCTTAACCTGTTGAAACGTTTATTAAAAAAATATATTAAAATATACTGTATCCACAGACTATCTCAAAAATAGTTAGATTTTTGATTTATGTAACTAATTTATCTTGTTTGCCTGAAAATATATCACACTGGTGACATAACTTAATTTAAAAAAAAGTTTTTTGGAATTCTTAAAATCTGCGTTAATGTGATAAAGCTGGTTTTGCAATGTTACTGACACAGGAACATACGGTCGCGCGGAAGAAGATGTAGGATTTCCATTTTATTATGGAAATGTATAATAAGACCGTTAAAAACATATAACTACATTATTTTTGTGTAATCCAATCACCCAAGTCTCTCGGGCTGAATATTTTAAATCGCACCCATAAAAAAAAATGTTGAAAGAAATATCTGAATAATGTCCCAAAATTAACGCAAGATTTGTATTTGCTGCCATTTGAGCGGTAAAGTGTTGGCAACCCAAAAAAAACTGTTTGACAGTTGACAGTTTAGGGTAAGTAAACATACCTAGAGCACTATACGAGAGAACAACGTGTTTTCATTGTTGAAAAATATTTTTACGGCCTCAGTGGTCGGAATATTGATTTACCTTCGTCAACTGTTAAGAGAGCAACTGAAAAATTCAGGAAGACTGGATAACTTAGTGATGCTAAACTTACTGGTTGTTGGCAGACCAATAACAAGCCGTTCAAATGTTAGTATCAAAGCGGTGCCTGAGATTGTTGGTGGAAGTCTAGGAACATCAATTTGGCATCGTGAACAAGAATTGAAAACTTCAAGAAGCTCTCTACAGCGTATACTCACTAAAAATCTGCGTTTCTATGCTTACAAAGTTCATATGATACAAGAACTGAAGCCTATTGACCATGTACAGTGAAGAGAGTTTGTTGAATGGATTATTGAACATCAACAAATGGATCCTGATTTTTCGAGTAAAATCATCCCAAGCGATGAAGCTCATTTTCACCTTGATGGCTTCGTTAATTGTCAAAATTGCAGCATTTGGGGTTCAGAGAACCCACATGTGATTGTCAAAAAATAAATGCATGAACAACGTGTCACTGTTTAGTGGGAATTTTGGGCTGGAGGCATCATTGAATCTTACTTCTTTGAAAATGGGGCTGGTCAAGCAGTGACTGTTACTGGTGCTCGATATCGTGACATGATAACCGAGTTCTTTCTACCTAAACTGGATGATATTGATGTTTCAACAAGACGGTACCACATGCCATACATCCCATAAAACCATTCAATTACTGCAGGAGACATTTCCTGGTCGTGAACTCTCTCGTTTCGGTGATCAGAATTGGTGATCAAAACATTACTTGATTCCTTTTTATGGGGTCATTTGAAGTCAAAGGTCTATGCCAACAATCCCACAACCACCCGTGCATTGAAGGAGGAGGAGAATTCAGCCACATTTATGAAAAATGGTCATGGAAAATTTCGACAAAAGAGTGCGTATGTGCCAGTGAAGCCATGGAGGCCATTTATCGCTATGTACTATTCAATACATAACCCTAACCAATGTATTTTATGATTCAATAAAAATAACTACAATTTAAAAAAAAATAACTGTGTAATAAATTATTTAAAATGTTGCGTAATTTTTGGTACACCCTATATAGGAAACACATATGGAAATAAAAACAATGGTTTTCATTTACTTATGTGTGATTATGGAGATCTACAAACTTACATCTGAAACAATAAAAATACAATAAAATTTAAAACATTTAATATTTTTCTACATCATTGTTAAAATTCATTGCGTGAGTGTATTGTCTCACACTATCGTATTATGTGCATGCATATATTTAGTAAATACTCTCCTAGAGTGTGCCATTAGCGGTTGAAAAAAAAAACTCTAGTAGTTTATCGTATCTATCTACGTAGAATTCGCTCTTATTAACTTTTGTTCCTGGTATCGCGGTAGTAGTAATGGTCACCGCAGTACTCGACCAGGAGTACTATGAGATCGAACACTGGATGGAATGTAGCTAAAATTGACACAGGCCACACATTGACATTGTGTATTGGCGAAGTATCGATGTTATAACCGACGCATCTCCGCTATTGGACGCTTCTGTTAAAGTTCAAGGTTCCACCGGTTCACCTTTCCAAATGTTGAAACACGTATTTTAAGTTAGTTTTATCATGTCACGATTAATTTACGATTTAACTTTTATTCAAATTTATTCTAAATAACCTAAAATTGATATAAGACTAATTAATTTCCCACAAAACAAACTTTTCAACAATGCAAAGTATATTATTGATGGAATTGGCGTTTACATTGTAGAGATTATTCATGATGATCATTAGATAATATTAGGTTCTTACATATGAAATTGGCGTTTAGTATGGGAGGAACATAAAGCCGATTTTTTTTTATTATAATATATTTATTTAATCAAAGTATGTACCATTGCTATCTATGCACTTTTGCATTCTCATAGGTAGTTCATCGATCCCTTTACTAAAAAAACCATTCGGACGGGAATCAATAAAATCTTTGAAGGCGGTTTGGACTGCCCCATCGGAGTTGAATTTTTTCCTTTGCAAGAAGTTATCCAAATATCGAAAAAAATGGTAATCTGTTGGGGCAAGGTCCGAAGAGTACGGTGGATGTCTTAGACATTCCAATTGAAGCTCCTCTAATTTGGTAGCCGTCTGTTGTGCAGTGTGTCGTCTGGCGTTATCATGAAGCAGCAGTGGCCTAGAGCGATTAACTAGCCTCGGTTGTTTAGCAGCTAGCTTTTCCATCATGGTTTGCAGTTGCTGACAATAGACGTATGCCGTAATCGTCTGGCCAGATTTAAGAAAGCTGTAGTGAACGACACCAGCACTAACAGTTCACCAAACTATCAACACAAAGTAATCACCAAATCACAATTAACTTTTTTTGGAGTCAATTTTTCCGTTTTTCGTTTTGGGGCCATGGTTTGGTGGCTGGTTCGGCCGGGTTCATCCATTGCCGATGAGCGCTTCCGATTAGCGTACCGGATCCACTTTTCACATCACAGGTAATATTCGATTTAAAAGCCCTTCATTATTGTGCCGGGTGAGTAATGCAACGCAGCTGTCCAACGCGCGTTGTTGCATTTTGCTTCACTCAATTCTTGAGGTACCACCTTTCAAGCTTTTTTCACACCTTACCACTTTACTTCAATGGAATGTTAAAACAGTTTTAATCACTAACACTGCGCCTGCACGAAACCGAATGTGTTTCGATGGATCCACTTCCACAATAGCCTTTAATTCTTCATTATCAACTTTGGTCTCCGGCCGTCCACGGGGCTTGTTATGCAGGTCGAAATTTCCAGAACGAAAACGTTGGAACCAAAAACGCACTGTGTTTTCTTTTGCGGCACCGTCGCCATACACATCATTAATCCTTCGAGCCGTTTCTGCAGCACTGGTGCCACGGTGGAACTCGTACTCGTAAATAACGCGATATTTCAAGTTTTTCATTTTGTAAACTGAGTGACGCAAGGAAAAAAACAATTGAGGAAAAAACAAATGAATTATAATTTTCAAAACACAAATACATGAGTAAATAGCTGTATAAATTTGGATTTGGAATTCCTAACCAAAGAGAAGATATTTAAGATCAAATTTGCCAGTACGGCAAAACGCCAATTTCATATGTAAGGACCTAATATTTAACCTTGTTACCTCTGCGTGAGTTTAATATTTTATATTTTTTGCGCTATTTACTTGCAGAGAAACAGAATCTCTCGTCGACAGGTGAAGTATCAATCCGTACATAGAAATGAAATATAGAATTTCAACATGGTTTCTGTTCAAATATAAATAGTAAGTTCAAATATAAATAATGGTTCGGTACTGAAAAAATGAGGCGAAGTTACTGGTATAAGGGTAGTTGTAACGAGAATATTGGGAGAAGAGGATAAGAGTTAGTGAGGGTACCTTAACTAGTTATCTTCACCTGTTGATGAGAGATTTTGTTTCTCTCGAAACTTAAGTAGTGAAAAAAATAATTTAACTCTCTTAGAAGTAACAAGGTTGAATTATCTGATGATCATAATGCAAAGAATGTATTAAATCCCGCGAATGTCTGTATGCTTAAATTTAAAAATAATTCAGTCTATAACTGATTGTTAGGTTTTGTTTTTAGTGTTATATATTGTTGTAATTTCGTTAACAGGATACTTGTGGGGGATAACGTAGTATTTTAATGTTCCAGCTTGAGATGTGGAAATCAATTTGAAATAATTAAATAAAATAATATATATAAAAACACGCTTTTATAAAAAATTACTAAGGTAGAGAAAATATTTCTCAAGTAACAATTCATTAGGCGCGTTTAGTTGAAATTTTAGTTATGCAACGAAATGCGTGCGAATCGTGGCACGGAATTTTTCACACTCACCAATAAAATGCTAAGATGATATTTAACAAACAGCAAATCTTAAGGTGATGATGACATCAAGTTGTTGAAAATGGTGTTATGAAAATTGCACAAGGTCCGGGCGCTGATATTTTGTTTGTTTCCTTTTTGATGACGAATTTTCACATAATTCATTTGTGGTTAAATTCATAATATGTTATTATGAAGATAGAGTTGTGTGTTTAATGTTTCATTTTCTCTTTTTTTATGCAAGCAAAATGCAATTTGGTAGGTATATACAACTTTTAATGTGTGTTTTAGATTTTTTGACAATTAATAGAGAATGTTCATTGATGACCATTGTAATTTGTGTCACAGACCTTTAGTTAGAACATTGGACATAATTTACATTTCAACTCAATCAAGACCTGCTATAAGCTCAATTTTTATAAATAGGCACTTATGTACTCAAATTATTTTCTTGATAGGAAAGAACTTCATTTAAACTTCCCTATAAAATAACGTATAGACGTTATTTATACGACTAAGTATCACTTTGTAGATCTTTACTAATGTGATGATATAATGTAATATACATAAATATGATCCTTTATATAAATACGAGTGTATTTTCAATATTTACATAAAATACGTAAATGTATTATATTTCATATTGTCCCCTACACCATTACATGGAACGAGAAGAAGACCTCCGGGTGAACTTGGACATTCACATAGTTCCACATCGACGCCATCATCGTAAAAGCATAGTAATCAATGAGCTGTTCACCACTTATAGACATTCCACACTTACGTAACATATCATTATTAGATTTGCACTCGAGAAGACAGTATTTTATTAGCTAAAAATGAGTAACATCTTAGCCATGAACGAAACATTTTCTACCTACAATTTCTTACTATTATAAATAAAAATCAAATATATTTATTTTTGATTCGGGGTCCCATTTTCCAAAGGGGTCCAGACTTAAGAATAAATTAAAAACAAGTAAAATCAGCCGAAACCGATTAGAAAAAATGAGAAAATATATAATTAATAATGTCATCACAAAATTATTTTGCTATTTTTGAAGAAGTGAAAAAAAGTTAAAAATGTTAATTAGATGGTCCATCAGACAGATGATCTCTCAGAATGTTCAGTAAGATAAACCCCCGCATCGGTACTTTTAAATCTACATGGCCTCTGTACAAAGATATTCTAGCAAAAATGTTCAATTGAATAGCATTTATGTAAATGGCTGATTAATGACATGTAAAGGCGATTAATTTATCATGAGTTTGATTCGTTTTACAAAGGACAAACGAGGAGGATGTTGTTTGCTATAATGATCATCAGTGCAGCAGAAAAAGTGTATTTTTAATTATAATAATCCATCTCACAGAGACCGGCCCAGAGGTTTAGCGTAAAAGAGTCACGAACTCAATTCTTATCGGGAATAATACGTCAGTATGGTACCACACGCTGAAGGTAGGAAAATAAGTTATTTGTAAATATTTATTCATACATACAGTATTATACAGTTCTATTTACCACGCTCACCTACGTTGAAGCAAATATTTTACATTTTAGATAGCTAAATACTCGTTTAATAAATTAATAATGACACGTAGACTCAAAAACGCATTTAATAAGAAGTTAATAAGATATTAATTGTAAATATAGATAGTTTTAGAACATTCCAGGTCACCCGGTGAGTAGCATGAATGTATGCATTTTTAAACGCATTTATGTGGTATACAGACATAATCCGATTATTGATTTATTTTCAATTATTATCATCGAGATCCTTGAGACGAGGCTCCGAATAGAGGGGAATCTCCTCCAAGCGGCCAAGGATCGCCCCGGCTGTAGTGCCATGATTGAATTGGACGCTTGAGTTTCAATGCTTTTCAGTAACCCCTCATAATTGTGCACATCACACAGCAATTGTACTGAACTGTAATGACTTTTATAGTATAGAAAATTTAATTAATTTCTCACACCAACATTATAATAATTTTATCCTCAACATATTACAAGCAATACAATTTTTTGAATTTAATAAGTACATTTTTTATTATTTGAATTTTATTATTTGTGTTTCTAGAATTTATGTTCGTAACATGTTATTTGATTTATGTTTTTTAATGTTGGTAATTTGACTCAATACAGTCGTCTTAATTGTCTTCTTGAATCATCTAATTTTATATATATTTTATAAATTATAATATAATATTTATAATTCTATCGGAGACCAGTGAATGATGAATAAAATAATGCCAACTCGGCAGCAGTAGGTATATGATAGACTGTATGGAGACACTAGACTTGATCACAAACCAATCCTGGGGAAGAGGAATTGTACTACTCAAAATGTAGTCAGTTTTAAGAGCATTTGACCCATTTTGATTCTCTGATCGAAGTGTAATTTCACATACCTACTACGAATACTTATTACAGAGTCCAGGGAGTTAGATGACATATTTTTAGTCCAAATTTGGATATTTATACAATGCATTTCGTGAAGGCCCCCTATTAATTACATTACATCATTGGCTGCTATTGCGAAGTTTATTGTAAATAACGATCATTTCTGAGTGAATATTACGCCTAAGTCAGCAAACTTGCACCCACCTACACTCAAATACAACCACGTTATAAACATAACCTTTTTACTGGGTTTAGTCATTTATATTAAATGATGCATTAAATGATGCATTCTAAAATAAAGATATCAAACTACATAAATGATCACTTGATTAACAATAAACAATGTAACAAAATTTTTATTTCTTTAAATTATTTTATCAGTTATCTTTCTGGGTTCAATTTGTTTCAGAATATTGTTTTTATACATTGTTTAGTTTTTTAAACATAACTTACATATTTATGATAACTTTTTAATTTAAACTAATATCTCGGATTTTGCCACTCAACGGTCAGACCGAACTTTAGAGTAAAGCAACCCTACGTAAAAATGAGGATTTCGTGAACGTACTTCGTTAAACAATTTATTTTATAACTGGCTGTACGCGTTTAACAATTAAAAAAACGAGCGAGTTCTACAGTAATCGCATATGATTTGTAAAATTTGATTTCTCACAATTAAAAATATCATTGAGCAGCAACAGAAATTAACATCGAAATATATTTATTAATTACTAAATACAAGTAAAGAAAATGTATGTGAATTTATTTATTATTGAATTTTTCCGCACTCGGTAGGTACCGTATATATCTATACTTGCATTTTGTCTAGAAATGTGTTTGGTCAATTATGTTTTTATTTATTTTCATAGATGGCGGTAGTGTACCGCCATACATATTGTATGAAAACTTTGAATAAATATTTTAAAATAATCACATAATTTTGAGAATGTCAACCATTAAGGGTAGTTATTGTTTACATTAATGTAAAAAAATAAGTATTTATTGGATATTTTCGAAGATATAAGACAAAATATATCAAAGTTACAACATCCACACGCTTAACACCAGGCACGTAGCATATATACAAAATCAGAAGCGTTTGCTATTGGAAGTATGCGTCTCCACTGTGATTGCACTTCCTGGACACTGATTTATTTATAAACAATGATTACTTTTCCACCGCGCGCTCATTGGTTAGATGAAATTGCGCGCGCTTCCCTGGCGTCTTATTTCCTGTTCTGTTACGCATTTCCGTCCATTTTCACGAATTAGTTTTATTTTCGGGTCCAATAAAAACTTAATATAAAAAATATTAGGATGTGACATTACTACACCTAATAAAATGCCCGTGTAAGAAAAGAGGTGATGGAATGGTGCAAAAATATATGAAAAAGGATGTTTGCATAAAACTACCTATACATGACAGAAGGATCTCTCTTCAGAAATCCAGTGAATGTCACCGCAACGTAATACTGTAAATAATCAGCTAGCGTTTTAGCATATTGACAAAACGGTTGAATTTTAAAACCGATTTGGCATTAAATTCGGTTTTTGGACTCAAAAGACGAGAGGCTCCTCGTCAACATAAAACACTTAAAGATAGCCCCGGCGGAAAAAACAGATTCCTATTCGAGACTAGTTTTTTTTTATAAGACGGTAGTTAGTATAAAAGAGGATGTCACAAGGATATATTTATCAGTTCTTTCCTGTCTTTTGTCCGCTATTAACGTACAAAACCAATACTTACCATGAAACTGGTATGATCAATAATCTACTATTAATTTAAAAGTTTTTTAAAAATTATTTTAACATTTATTTTGATTACAATATGCAAAAATAATCTGTAAAAAAATGTTATGGAAATAAATTTCATTATTAAATAAAATAAAATAATCGTTGTTCACTCGGTAAAAGCTTTCGATTGTACCTATTTCAGGGTAATATTTTTAAAACAAACGAAGTGATTAAAAAGAATATAATTTAAAATACAAGACAATCAAAATATAGATAATGATACATTTATATAAACTCGGTGAACTAATAATAATTTGACATACCAGGCAGTCTTCGTCTTGGCGGCGTTATATACCTACCAAGTATACAGGGTTATTTGGAAAACATTAATAACCTCGCAGGACCATATTCCTGCCTTGATTATGTCGAAAATGTTCAAGTTATCATGAGATATGCGACATCAAAGTTTGCATTTTTTTCAATATTTCTGACTTATTTTTTGTAAAATGTTGGACTATCATTACAGTAACTTATATAGAATATGAAAAATTCATTTCCTTGAATACAATTCAAACAATATAATAACAACCTTCGAAGTTTTTCAGGGTTTTTATCATTTTATTTAACTTGTTTTGAAACGAATGAATTTTTCGTAATCGATATAAGTTACTGTAATGATAGTCCAACGTTTTACAAAAAAAGTCAGAAATATTGAAAAAATAAATGCAAACTTTGATGTCGCATATCCACATAACAATTGATATTGGGCCATAATAGCTTGAACATTTTCGACTTACAATCAAAGCAGGAATATAGTGCTGCGAGGTTATTAATGTTTTCCAAATAACCCTGCATAACTACGTATTATTTAATTCTAACTATTATTACAAGTAGTTCCTGTTATTTATGTATATCTGATGTAATACTAATAATTTGACTTTCCAGGCATTCTTCTTCTTCCTGGTGGCGTTGGCCCTGGCATCATCCAGCCCTGTGCCAGAGGAGCCGATCAAGATCCTCAAGTCCTCCTTCGACCTAGACCCCGCAGGCGCCTACAACTTTGGGTGAGTTTTTCACAACGGAAAACTGTTTTAGGCAGCATGTTTGATGTGTTTGAAAATGCGTTCAGTCTCTTAAAGGTTATTATAAATATAAATTATTCACTTTCAGATATGAAACCGAAAACAAAATCACTCACGAGGAGGTAGGCGAGCTGAAGTCCGTCAAGAATGAGGAAGGCAAGGACGAGCAAGTTGTGGTTGTCAAGGGATCGTTCTCCTACGTCAACCCAGAAGGCACCCCCATCACCGTTACCTACTTCGCTGATGAGACAGGCTTCCACGCCGACGGAGTGCACCTCCCAGTTGCTCCCGTTGCCAGGAAGTGAAGTGATAGAGAAGAAGACCCCAAGCCCACGCCCTGATCACGACTCTGCTTCGTCTAAAAACACCCCATGGAACAAATAAAATAATTAAAAAATATTTTGTTGCGAGTCGATGTTTTCTAAATTTTATTAGGAAAGGTCATTCTATAACAAAAGTTTGTTTTGGGCTAAATGAAACAAACAAGACAAAAACATTATTTTTAAGAATAAATATTTTACATCTAATATCCGTTGTATTATTGATATAATTATCCAATAAGTACCTGTAATGCATTTAATATTTGCCAAATGATTAGTGACATTTATTAGAATTTTAAAATGTTCGATTTCTCATTAAAATAATATTAATTTATAATATTATTAAAAGTATTTAATGCACTTTTTATTATCAATATGCATTTTAAGTGGGTACCCAATTAAAACATTTTGAGGAATTCAAAATATTTTGCGGACAAATTCAAAATATTTTCTCGATACATTAATTTCGAGGTCAAAGCTTGATTTAGACTATAGCCATCGAACAAGAAGAATAAAAAAAACGAATATATTTATTCAAAACTTAAACATCCGTCTAATGACCGGCTAGGGGCTAGTTATTATCATTATTATTATTATTATTATTAATGTTATCACTAGATGTGTTTGTTGGTCAAGTAGTTAAAACACTCGCCTGTTTATAAGCAAGTTTATTAAATTCATAGAACATTCAGCATGGTTTGAAAACGGTCACAATATTATTCTGACACGTACTCTGTGTAACTATTTCTATTTAGAGGTCACGAAAAATGAGATTAAAGTATGAAAGAAATTTTAAAAATGTAATAAAAAAAGCATTCATTATAGGTATAGACGTAACATAATTTACAAAAGATGATCAAAAGTATCACCTCAAATTAATAGTGGTGGATGAAATAAATCAAAAAATGAACCAACAAAAATTGTAACAAAAAATAATTTATGTTATTAATTATGCAGATCGTATCATTTAAGTTATTATTTATCGTAGTAAGTATTTGTTGTAATTATCACCTTTCTTTTCTTCAAAGCATTTCCTCGTGGCAAATAGCTCCAGAACAAATGGGATAGGCCGGGGCACTGGAGAGAAAATTTTTGCGCGACAATACGATTGTTTAGGCAAGGAATTATTCTGGGCGCGGAAATCTTGAAGTTAGCTGTGAGGGCGACCCAAAACTAAGACTTATGGATTTGTTCTATTAGGTTGTAGGACTGTTACAAATAAAAGTCAGCTTACACAGTAGAATACATAGTTTAATAATGAGAGACATGGACCATCTTACAAGTTTTCACATAATTAACAACATATATAAGAATTGCTTCACAATAAAAAACAGAGTGTACGCCACGCGATTCGCCACGTACATGGGGGGTGGCGGGAGTATGTTCGGGAAAGGAAATAGGAATGGTTAAAGAGGAAATAACAATACGAGATAATGGACTGTATTTGGATCGAGAAGGCAGGGACGTTTCGACTCACCTTTGTCTCTCGGCGTCCTTCCAGATGTCACCTCACCAGAAAAAAAACTGTTTCACTCGGTTTATCCGCTGTCTGGCGAGAAGAGGTTGTTTGAAGAGACGAGAAATATGTTTACAAATGCACTGTTCAACACAAGACGAAATTTTACAGGGCAGGAGGCGAGAAAGTATGCCTGCCGCTTTATTACGAGAATAGCGAGAGTAGTCGAAACGAAAGGTAAAGGTACACTGGTACTTAAGAGGGTACGATTAATTCTTCGTTAGAGACCAATCAGTGTTGCCACAAAAGAAAAATAAACAATATACTGTAGAATCGATTTCTGTGCCAACGTGACGTCACGAGTATCGAACACAGAGAGATTAAAAAAATGAAAGGTACAAGGTTATATAATAACAAAATCAAGAAACAATGAATAAATGGAAAAGGAGTGGGGAGGAAAGCACAGATCTAATTTGTAAAAAGAAGAATAGAGAATAGAAGAAGGAGAAAAAATAGCATAAATATATGTTAACATACATCTGCGTAGACACACACATACGGGGGACTAAACAAAAAAAAATGTGCGGAGTTCTCGTTTTTTCAGGAAATTTTTGATTGAACTTAAACAACCCGCAAATTTAAAAATTCAATCCTGTAATAAAGGAAAGGCAGGATATAGTTATATATAATTTGTAATGCTGATGTATATGACAGTATAAATAATTTTGATGAAATTATTTGCAATAACAATAACAATCGTATATAAATACTTCAGCAAAGGTTTCCTTACGATTCGTCCCTTGATACCTGATCGCCCTACAATTCTTCCCTGTCATTCGATCGCGTGGACAGTGCATCCCTCTGTAAGTTGATCCTTCACCATTTGATCCCTCCGGAATTTGGTCCCCCGGACAATTGATCCCCCAAAGTTTCCTCAAGTAATTAAAGTATTACTACCAGCTTCCGTGATATCTATTTACAATAAATCGAATGATCGTATTTACAATGAATCCTTTATTATTATATTATTGCATTTAAATATTTTTATGATAAATCATTTTAAAATAATTATTTTAACAATTTTTCATGTAAATATACAATTAAGCATTCCCTGGACTATTTGCTCCCACCCTGTTTTGATACATATATTATTTTTATCTATATAATATTCACGGATGCTGGTATGTAAAAATACAAATACTTGGGGATACTTGGGGGTAAAATTTTTCGGGGTGTTAAATTCCGGTATTATTGACGTGTATGGGATCAACTGGCAGAGGGAACAACTGTACGGAGGATCAAATTGCGGGGACAAAGTATCGGGGGACCAATAGTTGATGCACATTTGATACAGTGCCCGCCCGATTCCAATCAAATAAAATTAATGTACTTACTTGACAAAGTATGGTTTTTTTAAAACTTGCATTATGTGTACTTAATCGAAATAAATAGAATTCTTTCAAACCACCTTGTTTTAATTATCTAAATTTCCCTTGAAACCTATAACTATATAACTATAGCAATTTATTCGTCTGTTTCTTTATACTCACTCAATACTCGGAACTACAGTGCGTAGTTGTAGGGCCGGTCTTATAAACGAGAGACCAAATTTTCGTTAGTAAATCGAAAATTTACTAACGGATGGCCCTTCGTTTATAAATGTTACCGACGCTCGTCTTATAAAACTTTTTTTTACCGTCCGTAAGTATCGCAATATCGTACCGCTCTTATCTGTGATTTTAGAGCTGTCAGAGGCGAATTGTATTTCTCTTCTATGGAAACGAAATATAACTTCTTTTAACATAACCTAAAATTTCTCGCTCACACCGGATTTTTGGAATATTTTCCACAACACTACATTAGTAATAGCCTTTTAAGTTGAAAAAAGTCTGCAGCAGCTAATAATATTGATCCAAGAGCATAGAATCTCAAGGAAAGAAGCAATTTTGTGGTTGGTGATAATGTCAGATTCCGACGCGTGCGCCTTTTCGCATTTTGCCCAATATCTTCTAGAAGCTCTTAAGCAGACCTTTTTGATTAGCGAAAACGGTAGATAAAATCTGCGTTATCTAAAATATTAAAATAATCCACTTGTATACTGAATCACATCCGACGAACTTGAATACAATAATAGCTGGACATCGCTATCTGAAAACATTTTTCCTTGAAAATGTAGCAGCAGTCAGCGCAGTATAATATGTACATGTTAAACAAACAGCATAAAACGCAAATTGACAAGGGACCTAACCTTAAAAATAATACGTCAATCTGTCATACTTCTGTCAATGTCAACTGACGGACGGAAAACTGGTGGTTCGATTATCGGTATCGGCCATCGGTAAAATTTTACTAAAATTTGACTAACGGATTGCTATAAGACGAAAAAAATGACGTTTGTATCAAATTTCGGTTTATTTGGTCTGAAATTTAACTACGAACGTTTATAAGATCGGCCCGTAAGGTGCTTACCATACATACCTACATACAAATTTAGTCATAAGACATCATTTGCCTCGTAACAGTTGAGGTCGACCGATTCATGCACGGTCCAATAGGAGATAATCCCAACATTTTTTAAAAGATTTACAAGCAATAGCGCGTTGAGTATTCAAATAACTGTTTGAATGGTTTTTAAATTTATTGACTCATTGGCAGATAACAGTAATGAAATTGTCTAAGATGCCTATTTATTTCTTGTCATTGGGCAAGATTAGCGAAGATATTTGTGTCGCGTGTGCTGTTACATGATTACATCACAGCTTCATTCTTCAAACTGGTGGAGTTACATGTGGAAAGGTTAGAAGGACCGAACCAGGCGCCGCACGGTAGAGAAAATTAGGGAAAGTATAAAATATGTGTTCAAAATTGGGCAAAGGAGAGAAATGCTGGTGTTATATACCAGGACCATTAGTAATATAAAACTGTTATCATTTTCTAGGAGATCCCAATTGCAAGGTGTTTAAGGCTTATACAAGTGTTATCACGGATCGTTGATTTTGTCAAGAGACTTTAAAAACAAAAAGAATTACACATAATCCAACATGCTGGATGTTTTACAACAAATTGGAAATTACTAGAAGTTTCGTTGTAAATGCCGACATAATTGGCGAAACGTCTGGAAACCCAAAACGGTGTATAAACAGAGCGATGGCATTGCGGAGTACATTGTTTTGTAACAGTTCGGCAATTCTATAGAGACGAACTCGGCGACTAGTGTGAATTATAAGCGACCAGCGAAAACAGATTAGGAGAGTACCTACCTGATGAATGAATTGTGAACCTAGTGCGATTTACCATAAATATGCGAAAGACAAGAGTATAGCGAAATAGAAAAGTAACTACTTACGTATTTGTGGAATAATCTTGAGTGACTAGTGTGAACTTAGTGTTAATTACGTAGTACTGCTCCAGTTAAGTTCGTTTTCAGTGACTTTGGCGATAAATGAAATGTTAGCTCTCTCCCACCGCCGCGATCCCGTGACAACATCAATAGTGGCCTAGGTTACAAATAATTTTTGTTAAGTTTTATATTATATATTTGATCTGAATGAAAATATATCGATTTTAATATCTTCGAAATATGTACTAAGACCAAAATTTTAACCATCGTTTTTGTTAAATTCGAATTATATAACATAATCCACTATTTATATCAGCGACTGATATACATATGTGGGGTATAAAAGCAAAGGCAGCAATATCCAAAAAATTAAAAAATGTTTTGAATGCAGTCACCAAGGATTACTTATTTAAAATGTAATAAATTTTAGATTATATGTATTATTATATGAATAAATTTGTAGGCTATGTTTCCTATAAAATATAGTTGTCAGTGCATTAAAAATTATTAATCCTCGATGACTGCATTAAAATTATTTTGGATTTTGCTGCCTTTGCTTGCTTATACCCCACATATAATCTAAATTAATAACTCAAAGTTGTCTGTTGAACAATCGGCCGTATTTTGAAAATAGCAATATTACTATTTCTGTATCTTGACAATTATTGTATAACATTGTAATTCCGCTAATTTTAACGTTTTAAGTTTGACAGGTTTGAAATTAATGAATTTAATCAATCAGAAAGCTCTAAAACGTAATTTATTCATAATTTGCATCAATAAAAATTGCTATTTTATGAATACGGCCGAATGTTTGATTTATTTAATAAATATAATTATCACTTTTCAACCTAAATTAACTGCTATGACAAGTAAAGTTTCTTTTTTTCATTAAATACACTTTTCACTGATTGTTCATAATTTTTGCACAAGTGTGCAATGTAATTTGATTAAATGATCTAAATAACAAAAAGTTTTTTCCAAATTTGAGTGAATTTATGCCGAATCAGATTTTCGGATATTATTTTTTCATAACTTATACTAACATTTTTAGCTTAGTATATATTTAGCTATGAGCGAGTAATTGAACACCGGATTAATTTTATAATAACCTGAAGATTACTATTATTAAAACGTCAATTTTAATCTGTGACCTTGTTCTGCCTATTTATTTTGCATGTGAAGCCGCCTACCTTGCTTTTTATCTTGTGTGAGCTTTCTGGAATTACTTGATATGGCATCAAGCAGCAGATCTGGTAACTGATTTGGTGACTGCATCATGTTGATCCCTGGTATGTTTCTTTCAGGTTTTGCTGAAAACGAAAACACGAAAAAAATTTTTTTTTTTCACCGCCCGAGAGTTTTATGAAAAGTAGGTGTATTTTCACAACGTGAACAACGCAACTAATGGCTTTGAATTTGTACTATATATTTTGGATGTTAACATAATCAGAGTCTAGTAACTTGATTTTTGTTTGTTTGTTTTCTGTTGTTTTCTAGTAACTTGAAACTATACTTTTATAGGCAATCCGAGCGTTCATATCAGATTCCGTCATTGTAAAGAGTAAGCCTAATAAATCCAAATCTAACACTGGTCGTCTTATGTCTGAGTCAACAAAAATGCCTTGTTTTAGTTAGGAAAAAATTTATAATGTTCTAAGTGTAGTGTTTTCTCCAAAATATTTAACAAATATTTTGGCAATGCAGAATATAATTAAAATGTCTTCAAAATTGAAACTTTTTTTATATTCTGTGCCTACTTGTTTATTAATTGAATAAAATTGTGTTTTTCTTTATGATTTTATGCGAGTTAGAACTCGCCAATTTATAGTTTAAATATTGAAAATATTGAAAGAAGAAATGTTTGGAACACACATGATATTTATAATTTTATATTTTGTTTAAAAAAATAAATGTCGCAGTTATAAAAGGGAAGATTCTCAGAAAAGGGGCCGCATTTTATTAGCATTATTCGGATCAGTTGGTCAGAGAGCATTTATAGTAATTTTCCGAATCAGTAATACGTATCTTCGTGCCGGTTTTTTAATCTTTATTCCTTTTGGTCACTATTTTTGACGAATTTTTCCTTTGGTTGCTCAACTTATAATTTCATTTCATGTTTTATTAATCCTCATTTCGAACAACTAAAGAATCAATCATTAAATTCATCGGCAAAGGTGGAGTTTAAAATCTTCGTATTTTATTTCCGGGCTGGAACGTGCAAGCAGCTTGATGGTCTTGTGGTTAGGACACTCACCTTGTGATCCAAAGGTCGCGGGTTCGAACCTCACTCCAGACTAGTAAGTTAGTCCTATTTTCATAGCACTAGCGTTTAGCTTAGTTTGAATAGTAAATATATTGATGTGACACGTATTCAGTGTTCGCGTCTCTATTTAAAAACAAAGCTTGTATAGATAAAGTATAGACATTATAAAGGTTTTTTTTGGTACCTGTAAATACACTGTTCTCTCCTACTCTCATTATCTTACCTACTTTTCGGTGCGTTTGGTTAAGGTATCTTACAACATTAATGACAAGATGATATGTGAAGATCTGAAGGTATTATGCACGCTTCTTTGTTGGCTCCCTAAAGCGATAGCAGAGCAAAAAAAGCAACTTAAGCAGAAACAATGGCTACCACGGCGCTCTTGAACACAGAGAAAAAATGTTTTACGTCAAAGTCTTCTCAAAAAAGAAAATACATTATTATCACTATACTTCTCAACTCGGTTCAATAATATTACTCGTGCTATTCCCAAGATATCAGCATTTTTTTAAAAATTTACATTCGTCAACATTAATATTATGAGACGGGAGATACGGCAAAATGACCATAATGGTTTGAAATAATTGGAAATATTTTTCGAAGAGGATTGGTGGTTTAATTTATAATACTTTGAATATTTTACTCGTTTTACTTGTTCCTTAATAATTCCAATTTTTCATATGGCATAATTGAAATTTCAAAAATGTTATTGTATATTTTTACCAAAATGTGTATACATTCTTTACCTCTTAAAAACTTTAAACTGTATAAAACATTAAAACGTTTTTATTATTCTGGTGTGTTTCGTTGTAACTATTATTAAAATTTTTTTTTAAATCTAAATTGAATTAAAAAATAAAACTATACAGTAAACAGGTCGATTTTACAGCCTTTTCATATACCAGGACTTAAACCTTTGTCACGTATTAACTTGTAAAATTGGCTTAAAACCAATTAGTTTTCAGCTCAATATTATATTTAAAGTGACCGAACTTAACTGAAAATTTTTAAATTAGTTCCCCTAAGGTTCCAAAAAAGCAACGTGCGACTTAGTGACAGTGTTTAAATCGGTGACACACTAACCGATTATTGAGATTTGTATCTGATTGCAACGATGATTGGCAATTAATTCTTCGCAATTCGACGGGCAACCATCGACACTAGATAACCGTTATCTCTTAGTTACCAATCATCGGTACAATCAGATATAAATAACTGTACCGAAAATAACCAGTTAAAATAACGATTTGACCATCACTTACATATGTTATGTACAACTTCTGATACGAATACAGAGTTTACGATCTTTATAAGCAAATTTAACAGGAATTCTAGAATCATAATACCCCAGAAAACACAAACCTGAAAATTCTAGAATCATTTGGAAATACCTTTTTTTATACAAATATTTTGTGTTCTATATCAAGCGCATATCATAATTAAAACTTATCGGTATAAGCATAACCAACTAGTGAAAATAATTGAAATTTCCGAATCAATGCCCCAACAAAAAAAAATAAAATAATTATAATTAAGCAAAAAAAATCATCTATTATTATAATAATAATTAGGTACGTTTATGAGATTTCACATGCGTCCTTTATTAGCAGAACAAAGGGAACATTTCAAATACAGTTTAAAAAATCTAACAATTTTTTAACAATAGTTAAATAAAATATGTCAATATATTCATATCAATTTTTAGATATAGGATGAAATAAAAAAGAATCTGGCAACATCAATATGACTGTGTAGTACTGTCTCGTTTGACATATTCATAAATAAGTTTTTTTATTTTTACGTTTAACTTTTAACATTTAACACATTTTTTGTACCTGTTATCTGCCAAAATCCCCCCAACTGAAATGTCATAATATCCAAACCTTCTTACCTACTATAGTGTACGTCCACAGGAAACATTTCAGGTTTGATACTATATCGTAAGTCTGGCGGTCGCTGGCTCTCAGTCTATTGCCAACATATCCAATTACTGTAGCGAAACACACTCAGACTTGAGAACATTACAGTAAGGAAAAAGATGTAGGCACTGTGACCTCACCGGGAACAGAACCCGGAGGCCCGTGTCATGCACGCTGGATTACGAACGCCGCCGTAAGTTTATTGCCGTTTTTTATATTCCTTAGCACATGTATTTGAATTAAATATTAAAAATACTAACTAGTTTCTTTAAACAAATATATTTGAATTTGTCACGTATGTCGTGGCCTTGCGGAATATATATTGCAAACATTTTTAAATATATTTTTCATGCAAAAATTAAAAATGTAATATTCATATTATTAAGTGCTCTTTTTCACACAAAATAAATAAATAATAGTAGTAAAATTAATAATAATTATTATTATTATAATAAAAATAGTAATAATAATAGCAATAATAATAGTAATAATAATTATAATAATATTAATAATAATAATGAACTTAGTTTATGTAACGACATGATTTGAATATGTACATTATCAGCCTGGTTACGAAAACAATCGCTTTAGTCGTCAAGGTGATAAAAATCCGAGGAATCGCCCGGACCAATAAAACGATTTTTTTTAAACCGGTTGCATACATGTACATACTCAAATGATTACATAAACAAAGATAAATTTGATGATCACATTTTTTTGATTTGAGAAGAATATTGAATAGGGCGTCCAAAAATGATTTATTTTAGGGGACTTGAGCTGGATTGTTAAAAGGCGAAAAAATACTAGGTTATTTAATTAATTATTAGGATAGTGGGATAACATTCGATATTGGTAATAATATATATTATCTCCCAATATTGGAGGAGATTAGAAGCAAAAGCCCTTTCTTCCGAAAGATTAAATTTTGTTTAACCTTTTTGTCACTAATTTTTAAACCAGAGCCAATATTTTAAAATTACTATGCGATGATGTGCTTATAAAAACGCAATACAACATGCTTTCAAAATCAATTGTGAAATGTTATAAATGGTAAAATTGAAATCTTTTTCTAGGCAATCATATTTAAATATGTCGCTCTGTATTCTCGTCACATGAAAAGTGGCGCTTTTGCTTCTAATCCACTTATTGTATAATTTTTAAAAACTTTAAATGTATACAAATCTTTATAAAATATCGTCAATTATAATAAGTATTAGTTATTAGGATTGCGGGTTAAAATTCGATATACTTAGGTAATAACCCAAGGAATATTTCTGGTTTATGTTTGCCAATGAAATGTGATAAATTTTTTGAATGTATGTATATTGGATATTGATAAAGGAAATTATTCAATATCTAAGTATGCAAATATTTAAAAAATCTCTATTTATAACAAAGAAAATCTTTAAAAAGGAATTCATTGGGAATAAACTGATGCAGACAATATAAACTTAGAAAATTGGGATACAAAAATTTATGAATTTATTGTGTATCAGTCCTGACGAAGATACAGAACCTACCTACGGTAAAAACCGGTAGACGTTTTAAAACAATTAGTGATGTTTAAACACAATTTGTTAGTTTTCTGAAATGCATTATTATGTCTAACCATAAAAGTTAACGCTACAAATATCAAAAAAGATTTAATTTATTTATGAATTATCTCTAACTTTAAAATTTTTCTCAAATATATTTATCACGTATACTCACTCTACTGTGGTTCATTTATTATGTTCTTTGTGAAATATGAACAGTACTTTTGGTGTGTTGCTGATTGACTAACAAGACCACAAAGCCAACACCAAAAATAGTAGAAAAACAACAACTCCGTATGAATAATGAAATTATTAACAAATATTGGAAGCTGTTGCCAAAGTGAACTTGCACAATAAAAAGAGACAATTAATCGGACATCTGCTAATAGTACTTGTTTACATACGAGTCTCGGATGAGTATATAAGACGAATCTTGAATATTAACGCTATCAGTATCTGGTTTACCTCTGTACGATCGAAAGCAAAAAGTCAACATGAAACTGGTAAGTTCTTTACTGAGAGTATGACAGTAATAATGAGGTTTAATCACATATATTATACGTTTCAATGATTCAAATAAAATTTACTATACTCGTACTATGCAGACATTTTATAATTCATCGATTTTCTGACCATTTCTGACATTCTGTGTCATTTAAAAACGAGACAAGCTATTTTAAGGGTTTTGTCTTTTAGATATTTCCTATTCATTTTTAAAATCTAGAGTTGAATTGAATAGTTTTTTGAAACTGTAATATTTAGTACTCAGTATTTTCAATATAATTTTAATAATATTATTATATTATATCAGTTTTTACTTATATTTTCTTTTTTCCCAGGCATTCTTATTCTTCTTGGTGGCTGTTGCCTTCGTCTCAGCGTCACCGGTCCCAGATGCTCCGGTCCTGAAGATCATCAAGTCTGACTTCGACATCAAACCCGAGGGTGGATACAATTTTGGGTAGGTTTAAGGACAGTTTTGAATTTGAGTACTCATACTGACTTATTTCAATGTGCGGATAAGTCACCTTCTATGGGGAATAATATGAATGTATATTAATCATGATTTTTATATTCTGTAGCACATTATACAAAATTAATATATTGTAATTTTATTGTGATTAAGAAATAATCCTCGGTAGTTAAAATGGGAATATTTTCAGATTCGAAACCGAGAACAAGATCGTTCGCAGCGAGAGCGGAGAACTGAGGGTCGTCAAGGATGAGGAGGGCAAAGATGCTCAGGTCCTGGTCATGAGAGGAACATATTCTTACCCGGATCCCCAAGGAAACCTCATCACGCTGAACTTCGTGGCTGACGAGAACGGATTCCACCCCGAAGGAGCGCACATCCCCGTCGCGCCCGCCAGGAAGTGAGCAGACCCCAGCAGCGCCCTGACTCGTACTACAACGATTGATGTGATCTAAGGATATCTTGAAATGTATCGTACTGACTGAAGGTGATGCAACTCCTATATTTTCTCAGGAGTTTGCAGCCCAATACTAGTATACAGCAAAAGACAACTGTTAATTAGGAACTGCACTCAAAAATGCACAAATTTTAAAAAATATTAAAAAATCTTGTATATTATTTAAAAAATGTCTTTCATTCACTGAACAGTTTAAAATAGTACTTTTACTCCACGGCCTTTTGATAGACTTCGTCCATTAACTCAGCATCAGTTCTGTCTTGAGCCATCATCGTTCCATTTTTTTCGATAATTTTTTTTACAATCTTTGCGTTTTCCAAGGTTTTTCAAAAAATCCATACCTCACACTATTATGAAGCATTAGGGAATATTATTGTATGGTTGATTGAAAATTTTTATATCAGTGTGATAGAATTTTAGACATGCTTTAAGTTGTCATGTATTTATTTATCTGCACTCAACACGACTCCAAGATGTGTAAAATTATTGTCGATTTCAAAATTGTAATTGTCAGATTACACTGGATCACGTTGTTTATGCAATATGCTCATTATCATGCATTGAGTCTCGTATTTACTTTTGCTCATTCCCAACTCGACAGATGATAATGGGGATTTAATGGAATCCATAGAGTCAACTAGCCATTTTATTGTACACTTAATTTGTAAAGGCCCACTGCGATCATTCTTTTGATTGTGAGAGGTATAAAACGGTATAATATTAAAATAAATTTATACATAATCGTCGTTTGTGATGGTACTCAATTTTTTAGATCCGTTGATGGATACTGTAAAGAAATTTGCTGTTATGATGAAAGTAAGTCTTCGTGTGTCTGATAACAACCTTCGAACACGACTGTTTACATAATTATTCTCAAATCTACTCGTATTAAACTAATTTAATTTGGTAAAACATTTTATGTAGTCAACGATGCTCTCAAGATTTTAAAAATTATTGACACGTTAGATATTTTAATTGCCAATTGTTAATGATTTTTAATAATAATAATGTAAACCACATAACCATTACTAAGGTAAAAATATTTAGATACCTATACATTATTAAGAGCTTTAGATGAAACATAAATTCAATAAATGTGTACGAATAGCTTGGTGTTCTTGGTATTACGACTCTCGCCTAGCGATTCGTAGGCTGGTGGTTCGAGCCTTTTCTAGGAGTTCAGAACAGAATAGTCAAATTTTCACAGCACAAGCGTGTAGCTTGATTAAAAAATATTAAGAATATTGAATATTGAACGGATCTCTATATTTTTTATATATTTTATCTTCTATATTTATATATTATAAAAAAATGAAACAATCTGGTCTAGTCACTTAGCAGACGCCTTCTATGACGAATGATGCTTAAATTGGAATAATGTTTGACAGAAGCTTGAGTTTAGTAGGTTTTGTTGGTCGTGAGAATCAAATATATATTTTTATTTCACAATAGGTCTCACTTAAATATAATCCACAGAATTTAAAAATAGATAATATTTGAGGGGATTAGGAGGAAAAGTGCCATCATCCAAATGACTAAATTTAGTTTAATCTTTTTATCACTAATTTAAACCGGAGCGGATATTTTAAAATTACAATTAATACGCTTGTGATAAATTGCTTATAAAAACACAAAAATGCTTTCAAAATTAGTTATCAAATGTTATCAATGGTAAAAATAGACACTCTCTTCTAGGTACATTCAAATATGTCGCCCTGTATTCTCCTAATATGTCAAAGTAGCGCTTTTCCTTCTAATCCACTCGTTTGTTAAAATTACCGCCGATTGTATAATTTTTAAAAACTTTGAAATGTATTCAAATCTTTATAAAACGTTGAATCGTAAAATTAAAGATTTTTTTTTGAAATTTAATTTAAGTTATTTTGTACACCATAGTTATAACTCAGTTATGTATTATATATAACCGCAGTAATATAGGCCTCACAATGCACGACGAAAACAAACCAGGAAAAATATATTATCTGGTCAATCATCAAAATCATTTGAATTATTTGAGAAAACAAATCGAAAAACGAATTAAGACAACGAATGTAAATTATAAATTAAATTGGTGTGTGTTCTCCTCTTAAATTCGTTGAGGTAATTTTTATTTTGTTTCAATAAATAAAATGTTCAAACTTAATATATTCTTAACAAGTTTTTCTTTTGTTCTTGTAAAACAACACTTGTTAACAAAAAATATAATAAGAATCATTCATAAATTATTCCACTTCATTAGTCTGACATCTTTTTAATAGCTGGAATGCAAATGTTTTCGCTTGATACCAAGTTGTAGAATATATTTCTATCTTATTATTATGTGAATTCAGTATGACAAAGCATATATATTTTATCTTAGACTAAGATAATAAGAGGAATGGTCCTAAAACTAAGTATTGCAATTTCAAATAAAATGCCATATCCGTATATTATGAAGATAGATTTTTAGCAATCAGAAGCACCGAAAGCTTTGTCATAATCCCGTGTGTTCAACCTATTGCCGACAAAAGGGAATACGTCACAATAATCGGATTGAAGGATTCAAACAGCCTGTTATTTGCGGAAGGAGGATCCTGAAAGTGATATACAGTATAGTCTCTGTATTCCGAACCCACTATAAACTGAACCTCCAGTAATCCGAACCAATGGGTGACGGATGCACGCGTAACTACGATTAGCTTATCTGTGAAGAAGTGACTTTTTTTTGCTTACCATGTATCATCATGAGTTTGGTTGCAACTGTGTTTACTGCCTAAATTAGTAAAATATAAAAATAGCTGCTTTTAAAAGAAAACACAAGACAATAACCATTAAAGAAAGAAGTGTAATTTTAAAGAGACTTGAAAGTGGAGACATTTCTCTACGAGGTTAGTGAAAGACTATAACGAAATTTAAAATTTAAAATAATTTAAATTTTAATAAATATTATTATTATTAAGTTCTACGGGTTAAGTATTTTTATGTGTTACAGCTGTTTCGGCTTGTAAGGCCATTATCAAACAGTCTTACAAGCCGAAACAGCTGTAACACATAAAAATACTCAACCCGTAGAACTTATAATAATATTTATTAAACTTTAAATTATTTAAAATTTTAAATTTCGCTAAAAATAAATATGGAGTTCTACAAATTAACACAAAACCATAAATAAATTTATATATAAGTATATATATATATATATATATATATATGTATATATTATATATATAGATATATATATATATATATATAAATGTTAAATCCCACAATACCCGATTTGAATAGTAAAGAGAATAACACTTTCGGCTATGCAGCATCTGCGGTAAAAGCTCTCAGATGTTCCGAAAATCCAGATGTACCTAAATCCATGAACGACCCAGAGGTTTAGGCACGGGTTACCAGAAATGATATGGAGGAATATCAGGGATACTGGTGGTGACTGTTGTTGAAATTATTGAGAATGCATAAAATAAAATGAGGGCATTACAATCGAAGAAGAACAAACACCTAAAAGAATTGAACGTAAAGATTTCAAGTTTTAACACTTGTTCTGCAGTAGAAAATAATGTGGATCCACACCAGATTGTGTTTTTACGCCAATTGCGTGATAGAGCATATAAATACCATGCAGAGGATGCTCGTCAGAAAACAATTTCAGATTGTTTTACATCAAATATGTACAAAGTTAACACAAAAATACCTACTGTGCCTTATAACATAAATATATGTATTACCTTCTCTACCATCTTCTAGACCCAACTAACTAACTTACTAGCCATCACGCAGTTTCCCGCAGGGGTAGGCAGAGAAGATTGAACGCCGCACTCTTCTATCCTGGCACACCACTTTTGCTTCGGCCACATTCATACATCTTCTCATACAAGTTCTACGGTTGTTGCGGCTTTTAACAGGGCCATCCTCAAATCGATCCACCCTGGCACGATCATATACTACAATTTTGTAGTATATGATCGTGCCAGGTCTTTTGCGGACGCCCTCTATTCCTGTTGCCTTCAACATTCGACTCATATATTTTCTAAACCATCGTTCCTCGTTCATACGTTCCACTTACATTCAGTTTACTTTCATTCCTCTTTTGCCAATTCCTTTTTTTTGCTATTTATTATTGTAGAAGTATTTGAAAAAGCTAATCGTTGTACTTGTATACTTTTTTGTTAATTTTATGTTTTTAATTAAATTCCTTTTCACAATACACCGAGTATAATTAAGCCAACATAATTGATAAATTTCGATAGGCTATGTTTAGATTCATAAATAATTGCGACACGCATAGAATTTTTTATAAGTCATCAACTACAGCGCCGTAAAAAAATGCAAATATTAAAAGTTCAAGATATTGAAAGTGAGAAAATCGATTATAAATTGAAAACTCTGAATACACTTAAGACTTTTTGTGTCTAAGCTAGGGAGAGATAATTGAATTAACTGATATTGATTGAAGCTTTTTGGAGGGCCTGCTGACCTTAACATTTTAATAATGCTAATAAGGCATCATGACATATTTTCAAATACTTTGACCTTTGTTTGTAAGACCAAATATTTAAAATAAATTCACTTACTGTTTACAGTAATATTATAATTAAATATAAAATTATTTACGAAGTTCCGATTTTACAGAATAAAAATTTCACGACCATTTATTTATAAGTTCAATGTCACTAAAAAAAAGCACATGCGTCGCTTAAAAAATGATGCCATCGAACTTTGACGTGGGATTTTTTACTATGTTCCTTTTTATAATCTCTTAGCTACAAGCTCACTCTAAGCAGCACAAAACAAACTCGCACAAAACTCAAATAATATTTTATATAATAGGACTAACTTAATGGTTTCCTGGAACGAGGCTCCTGACAAACTAGATCACTAGACATCCTTTGCATCCTCTTTAGTGATGCATCTCAGGAAAAAACGCATTGCCTAACTCAGACACGTGTATCGTACCATCCCTGCAATAGAATATGTATTTCGGCTTCGTTCTGCCCCGTTACAGATCATTATATTTCATTATGGCATCTTCAAATGTCGGCTAAATTTTATTTTGTTCAGATGGTGTTGTTTTGTTTTTTTGAATTATGTATTTCTTCTTCGATGGTGTCTTCAAAACATTACGTATTGGAGAGAGGGAGCGTAACATGTTTTGTTGCGAGCCTTCTATAAAATACTAACACGGAAACCTCTATAAACATATTCGAGATCAAAATATATGATTTGGATGCATACATAATATATTTTTACAGCTACCTGCAATTTACAATTGAGCATAATTAAAAACAGTAATTTGGTTGCTAGATATGAATTATCACAGTTGTATATGATTTGAACACAAAATATATGATTTGAATGCATACATAATATATTTTTACAGGTACCTGCAATTTACAATTGAGAAAAATTAACCCTAGAAAGCTAACCTCCGTCGAATCGACGGGCATCGTAAAGAAAAATAGCGGTCTCTGTTTAACGGTGAATCCGAATGTTTTGTTTTAGCTAGCCAACTCGGTCACCAGGGAGATCGCTGCAATGGCATACGCACCGGGCAGATAAGTGTTATAGTTTTCGAGATACTTGAGCCTTGCCCGTCGTTTCAACGGATGGTTAGCTTTACCGTTAGTTTTTTTGTTTAAGTGTGCGTATATATTTTTGACATAAGTTGTGTTTGTTAAAGATTTTTACCATATCTTCGTTAAATAATGATGCGATATCGAAGTTAGTAAACCAAGAGAATAGTTTCGAAGACCAAGATGATGCGTCCACCAGTGAGACGAAAACTTTGTGCTGGAAGACGATGTCCAAAGTGACGAAAATTATGGGCCATCTAATTCCGAAGAAAGTCAAATGAGTATACCTCGAGACTTATCATCAACTATGGAATAAGTTCTTAAAAAAATTACAGTACTCTTCCAGATTGCTCACAGACCAGCATCATTGAATTGCCTCAAGGGAACATACGAGGTAAAAACCAATTTGTTTAGTCTACCACCGGGCTAGAAATTTATTCCACGAAAATAATTTATGAAAACACTACACGTTCGACTTGTGGAGCCTTGAATAAAGGCAACAATGCCAACGCAAAAGTGAAAGATTAAGTCAAGAGTGTTCTTTCAGCACAACTATCCATTAGTCAAGACCAACAATCATCAGGCCAAGCTCTTTTTAAGGATCGGAAAATAAAGAAGAGCTATCGACTGAAACAAGAAAATCATAAAAGAAAAACTTGCGGGAAGTGGCTACAAGAAAAGCGTATGACTAAAATTATTTATGCCAAATGTAAGGTAGCGATATACGTCGAACATAAGATTGATTTTTGTACCACATGCGCTAAATATAAATAAGTTTTTTATTATAATTACTTTTTTTTAAATATTATCTTTTTTATATCATTGCCATAAAATATCAAAACATAGAACGTTATATTATTTTTTCTAGTTGATTTTGTATGTTAGAGTTTATGAAAAAATAGAGATCTTTTTTTTTAGAAGTTTTAGAAATTTTAGTTTAGTTCTTAAATAAATAAGTAAAGTTTAATTAATGTATAAGACGTTTTTTATTGAAAAACCTTTTAATTAACGATATTGTAAAGTATTACGTGCAAAAAGTTTATATATTTTGCAAAAAAAGTACTTTTTCAAGTACCCGTCGTTTGGACGGATTGTTAGCTTTAATGGGTTACGCCCGAACGTTAGCTTTCTAGGGTTAATAGTAATTTGGTTGCTAGATATGAATTATCACAGTTGTATTATTTTTAACTTTTGGTATATAGGTATATATTTTGTGTTTGGTATTTAAAAAATCTCACCTCTTAAGTAAACATATTTTGTTGCGAAATTTATACCAAACGATAAAATCGATCATGAATGATCGGTTACATTCTTGTATATTTTTGTGTTTATATCTACTACCTACTTTAGCTAGACCGCATTCAAAAGAATGTGCGCAAAAAATATGAGTTTTGTTAAATTTTTCGAGTAAGTAAGTAACCTTTTTTAAACAAAAAAATATATATTTATTTGGAATATCATATTGAGGCTTGTAATACGGGTTTACCAGTCAACTTTCCCCCGCTTTCTTCTTACCGAACAAAGCTAGGGAATGGTCTTTTGATTGTGGTCGACCAATAAATTGTTATCCTGCTTTATCTAATTAAAATTTTATCTTCACTTTGTATTTATATTTTCTTTTCTTTTAGATTAATGTATTCTTGTGTTTATATCTACTACTTAATTATCCTGATTTATCTACTTAAATTTTTATCTTCATATTATATTTATATATTTTTTTCTTTTAGATTCATGAAATCTTGTGTTTATATATACTACTTAAACGTTATCCTACTTTTACATTTATTTTTACTTTTCTATTTCTTTACTGTTGTTATTTATTACTTTTCTATGTTACTATTACATAACTCTTAAGTGATAATAACTGCCACAGAACAGGTTTTACCTAGTGTGGAGTTATTAGTAATTTATTTTAAATAAATGTAAAATAAACAACAAATAAACATTATTTTTTTCCTAAAACTCTTTGAGTAGGTACTTGTACTGAATGAAATCGAGTGTTTTGCTTAACCATCACGCCGTGTAGACAGAGAAGTGGAGTGCCAAATTCTTCCATCACGGCACTCCATCCATCCGGAATCCGTTCGGAAAGGAAGAACATCCATTCGGAAAGGCGACTCATCGACAAGGCGCCCTGAAGATGAACGTTTCGAAAAGATCACACTAATCCTATGAACCAGAATTTGACGCGGGATATTCTCATGTTCACTCGATATTACATTCAGATTACTTGCCAAACTCGTCTTGAAGGACAAGATCAAATCACGGAATATCTTGAAATTAAAAATTTATGTCCAGCCCTAAGCAGTAAAACTTTAATTCATGTGAAGTGTTTCATTTATCTCTCACAGCCACGATCCCATGACAATATATACAATATACAATACGTAAGTAAATACGCGAGGTTTTGGTATAGTATTAGCACCTGTACAAATAATATTGAAAATACTTAGAAATCAACCACTTAATAACCAGTGAAACCGAAAGTGCTTCGAGTGTTGTATAACAATCTTATTCTCTCACTAATATTATGAAGGACTCGAAAATCTTTTATTGCGTATAAAACAAATAATTAAATTTCGAGGGCACACTGGCAGAATGCAATAAGTCAGATTTTGATCATTTTCTGTTTTAAAATAGAAAATGTATATCATTTTGCTCTATATCCTGGTAAAACTCATGTTGTCGGGGGACATCTGGTTTGCAAGTTAATAAAATCAGTAAGTTAAATTGTGTTTTTTTTCTTCTGATAGAAAGCACTAATTCCTATCATGCTTTTTGCCAGAACAAATTTGCCACTAGCTTGCCAATAGTTGATTATTTAAATTAAACTGTCAACAAAATTTAATAATAACCTGTGAAATGCTATTTTGAGTATTAAGTTTTAATTAAAACCAGCCGTATAAACGTGAAAAATCACGGAACATGGTTAGCGTCTTTGCTAAGCCGTAGTATATATTTATAGTATTTTTGACGGTCCACGAAGAAGCGGTGGTAGCGATGTGCGTAGAGCTCCGCCTACCGCTTGCGCATATCAGGTTTGCGCCTTACCAGCCGTGTAATTTAGTTTTTTTTAGCAGTGAATTCTATTAAAATTACGGACGTTACAGGAAGTTACGGACATACAACGAAATTATAATATTTGGTGGCTTTGTCCCGATGAATAAAACTTATCTTAGGGTTGAAATAACGAACGTTATGTGGTTGAAACGAAAATTATGACGGTAAAAATTATGTCATTGAAAACAGCTTAGGTACAGAATAAAAATTATTTTTATCCTGTATGTTGTTTTTTCCATAATAATTGACACATTTATCAAAAATGTATTATTAAATTTTAATTCATATCTAATCTTATTTGAAAATTGAAATTGTACTGACAAAAATTATTTTTATGTTTTATCCTTATATTACTTGTTTGTAAACTAAATAAAAAACAATTTAAAAAGTATTTTATGATCCTTTATTTTTTAATAGAGTAATATAATGTGTCTCTTTTGTGTAGTTTTTTTAAGTCATTGATATCAAATGTTATAAAGTGGGTGCCCAAAAGACAGTTCTCTATGATACACTTTTTTTTTTTTAATTCGAAATGATTCTACCAGCTTAACTGCTTCAAAGATTTAATTTTTTTTAAATGCAATTATCTCAGTACTTGTTTTTATGATTTAATGCCTTATATTATTATTATTATATATATTAATTTATTAGTTTATATATATTAATTAAAAGCTATGGAGGTTAAAAGACCAAATATTTTTTTTTAAATTTTAATAAAAAAAATTTCGAATACATTAAAACACTGCTTTCGATTATACATTGTTTTATTCAAAACACATTTATTATTTTTTATATCAATACACATTTATTACATTTTTATATCAATAATTAATTCATTTTTATCGAGACTCATTTGACTAAATCCTTGATTTGATATTTTTAAGTATTTGTAAGATTATTTACTTGATCCTGTATAATTCTCCCATTTGATCAGCTTGCTAAATTCTCGAATACGGCCGCGAGAAATAGGAAAAAAGTGTGCTAGTATTTATTATTAGGCATATTATTATATCGACTGGTTTTTTTTATACATGGTGACAGTTTGTATAAAAGTAGATGTCACATGGACATTTCATTAGTACTTCCTTGTCTTCTGTCCAGCATAGAACTACCACACTAACCTTCACCATGAAATTGGTAAGAATATTTCATAATATTATTATTCAAACTATTTATATGTAAAAAATGGACTTTGTTTTATGATTCAGATTTTACAAAATAAGGAGCGTTAGAATTTTGGTCTTTGTATATTTTTTCGCAATATTAAGAACAATCTCTTTTTTCATACAGTATTTATACATGACCCGTACAAAATTGTACCTGAAGAAAATATAATACGAAAAAAAAAACTTTAACCTAGCCATTGATATTAAATATTCAATTTTTTTGTTTATTTTAAAGAAACAAGATCATGCTATATTACATTTCAATATGTATAAAAAATTATATTTTTCTTTTGTTTTCACTGCCCCATCAAAGTTAAAACTTGTGTATGGGAAGCAGTAGTGCAAGTGTTTTTTTAATGGGACAATTGGTGGTATTAAATATAGTAAATTAATAAAGAAACAAGAACATATTACAGTAAAATTTTGTCTGAAAATGAGATATAAAATATATTATTTTAATTTCTCATATATATTTTGTCTTTTTTTAAATATGATATAATTTTTTGTGTTCTTATTAGCAGACTATTGAAGTACTTAATACCCTAATACGTAGTAGTGGTGTTTCGTGGAAGTTTATTTTTTTTGTCGGTATACTTTTTTTGCTAATTTGCGTCGTTTAGTCCTATTTTCATACTATGTTTCCGAATATAATGTAACAAGGTAATATTTAAAAAAAATAGTTAACATATCTAAAACACATACAAGCCTTTCATTTCATCCTAAAATCACAACGTAAATTCATTTATTACATTGAGAATTTCAATTGTGTAAAAAATAAGAATAGTTTAACAGTGTTTTTAATTTCTAACAAAACCGCCATTTTCATTGCGTCTTTTAGTCCTATTTTCATACCATATCTCCGAATATAATGTAACAAGGTAATATTTAAAAAAAATAGTTAACATATCTAAAACACACGCAAGCCTTTCATTCCATCCTAAAATCACAAAGTAAATTAATTTATTACATTGCGAATTTCAATTGTGTAAAAAATAGGAATTGTTTCACAGTGTTTTTAATTTCTAACAAAACCGCCATTTTCATCGTGCGTGGAAATAAAAATACCTTCTTTCAGCATAGTGATTAGATTTCACTTGTATTAATTGCCACCAAAACATACCACAGCGGTGAGCTAGCTGGCATACAAATAAGCATCCGTAATGACATGTCTTAAGTGGTATGATTATTATTTAGATAACTATTAAACTCAGTTTAGTGATTACCTCATCGATAAAAAACATTTAAGACGTTTCCGGAAACATAAAAAGATTTAATATTTGCAAACCGCTTTTTTGTACGTTGCGGTACCCAGTATAAAAGGAGATGTCACACAGACATCTTATCAGTTCTTCCCTGCCCCACCCAGTAGCAATACACCACAACTTTTCACCATGAAACTGGTAATAATTTCAAACCACGAAATCTGTGTAATAATTATATGAAATATTAGTTTTTTAATGTTACGTTAAATTTTTTATTTTTGAGTAAAATAAAATGCCTTGTATAGTTTTAATTTTGCATAGTCACGAAAAAATCGTTGAAATTCAAGATAAAATAATTCAAGTATAAAAGTTTTTTTTCTATGACATAATAAATAATATAAATAAACTAACAAACTTTGTAAACAAAACGTAGATTGTTTTTAACATCTACCGGTTTCGATACCGCTATATCTTCTTTAGGATGGACGCACAATTGTCAGTATAGTGTGTAGCAGGTGCATGTAGTCAGGATGTTGAAGCACGAGTATTGGTATAAACATTTTTTTTAAAAAGTGAAATAAATTAATATTACTTTTAGAATTATTACCAGATTATATAAAATTTTTTTTGACATGTAAATACATATATACAATTTCATATTGTTTTTCAAAATATTTGTTTATCTACTCAAGCTTCAATATTCTGACGCACTCCCCTGGTGAAAAGTTATTGGCTAAAAACAATCAAAGTGGTTTATGCAATGTTTTATAGATTTTAAAAATTAGTGATTATTTTGTTTTTAAAAGCCCACCGCGACCCAATCGTTAGGAAATGCTTTTTGAATAATTTTTATTTCATTTGATTTAATCGTTTCAAAAGGAATCAATTGAATAGATATTTTAAAGAAGATTAGAATATGTATAAAAATAGCGCCATTAATATGTATGTACACATAAACAAAAAGTGAAAATCTAAATAACACATACAGAATATTTATATTGCATTCTTGAAATAGTTGAACTGCATATACACCTCCTGTAAATACACATCTATTAACTGTAAATAAAACAAATACATACAATGTGTACCTTTTAAAATTAAATGGTATCAATGGATGATACGAGTGGGTTAGTAAGGTTTAAATTCGTTGATAGCTTATGATGATAGAATTATTATAGAAATTAAATAATATTAAGCTTGATACCTCTACTGGAGTTTAAAAATATTTTATATTTTTTTTACTACTTAAGTTTAGAGAGAAAACGAATCTTCGACAGGTATCCAACTGACTACTTTTTGAATACAGAATTTTTGAATTCTGATTCTACTCAAATATAAATAATTAAGTTCAAATATATTAATAATTAATCTATCATCATGAATAATAATCTCTGCAATATAAACGCCAAATCCATCTATTATATTCTTGAACGCTGTATTTTACCAAGTATATAACTACGTATTAATTAATTCTAACGATTCTTCGTTGCTGTAATTTATGTACATCTGATGTAATACTATAATTTGACTTTCCAGGCATTCTTCTTCTTCCTAGTGGCGTTGGCCCTGGCATCATCCAGCCCTGTGCCAGAGGAGCCGATCAAGATCCTCAAGTCCTCCTTCGACCTAGACCCCGCAGGCGCCTACAACTTTGGGTGAGTTTTCCACAACGGAATGTTGTTTGAGGCAGCATGTTTTATACGTTTGAAAATGATTTTAGCCTCTTGAAGATTATTATAATTTAATATTACTCCCTTTCAGATATGAAACCGAAAACAAAATCACTCATGAGGAGGTTGGCGAGCTGAAGTCCGTCAAGAATGAGGAAGGCAAGGACGAGCAAGTTGTGGTTGTCAAGGGATCATTCTCCTACGTCAACCCAGAAGGCACCCCCATCACCGTTACCTACTTCGCTGATGAGACAGGCTTCCACGCCGACGGAGTGCACCTCCCAGTTGCTCCCGTTGCCAGGAAGTGAAGTGATAGAGAAGAAGACCCCAAGCCCACGCCCTGATCACGACCGCGCTTCGACTAAAATGTATACCCTATGGAACAAATAAATTAAATCTGAAATACTTGGTTACTTTTATTTGAATTGTTCAGAACTCTACAACGAAAGACAAAACCCATAAAGATTGGGACTACGGTGCAGATTGAATATGAAGTCGCCATACAGTTATCGAAATAACTGAAATAATTTTTAATGACACTACCAGTGATACAAGTATTAAGGTAAAAATTATAATCTTCGTTACCATGCTTTACACTTACTTATCGTATTTATACATTTTCCATAAGATCGTCTACTTAATTCACGGTCATTATTTAGTTTTTATTTTTTTAAATGCAAATTATGACCAATAAGAATCTGTCAAAGGAGGCAAGACTAGCGGTACATAATGGCGTTCTTGTGCCAACCCTTATGTATGGAAGTGAAGCCTGTAATTGGCAAAAGAGGAATGAACGTAGACTGAATGCGGTGGAAATGCGGTCACTAAGACGCTTGTGTGGAAAATATTTGGTCGATAGAGTGAGGAATGAACATTAGAAGTGAATGCAATGCAGGCTGTAGTTTGGTAGATAGAATAAAGAAAGGAGTGCTGAGATGGTTTGGTCATGTGGAACGTATGAACGAGGAAAGGATGGTTAAGAAAATATATGAGGCGAGTGTTGAAGGCAACAGGAATAGAGGGCGTCCGCGAAAAACCTGGCAAGATCAGGTACTACAAGTATTTGAGGATGGCCCTGTTAAAAGCCGGAACAACCGTAGAACGTGTATGAGAAGATGTATGAATGTGGCCGAAGCAAAAGTGATGTGCCAGGATAGAAGAGTGTGGCGTTCAATCCTCTCTGCCTACCCTTGCGGTGAAACGGCGTGATGGTTAGCTAGTTAGTTAAATTTTACGCATAGATATTCCTAGATATGGTGATAGACAGACTTATAATGACCTCAAGGTGCAATCTAAAAACATTTTAAGGCAATTAGTGGAATGAAATGTTGCAGGATCATTTTTTTCATGTTGATAAATGAAAATAAATACGATCAATTACTACAAATATTGAAGGATGGCCCTGTTAAAAGCCCCAACAACCGTAGAACATGTATAAATGTCTTGAACTGTAAATGTTATTAATTTACAGTTCAAGAGGTAATATTTGATTTTGATCGAGAATCTGATCCAACCCTAATGAAATGTTTAAATTTTTTACGATTCCGGGTAAAACATTTTTAAGTACCTATTGAAATTTTTTTTCCAAAAAAGTTTGTTCGTATTTAATAAATAAAGTGTTGAGACGACGACTTCTGTATACTGGAAAAAATAATATGAACAGATACATATTTGCAAAACATAATTAAACTACAACAGAAAAGAAAACATACCATACTTGTCAAAATTGACTATAAACAAAATAATGTAGTAGAAATATCATCAAAATGTAGCCTCAGCCCTGAATTTTATAGCGCCACATTCGACAAATAGCACAGGTAGCCCTCGGTATACGATACAATCTTGTTTCTAAAAGAATACGTGTATACCGAATCGGAATAAAATAAACACAGTTCCCCAAAAAGTTGTAAACTATCTCAAACTGGTATGAAAATTTAAAAATTACCGCAAAGACTAAGAAAGGTATCTATAAATGTTTATAATGCCAATTTACGAATGTGCGAGTACTCAGCATCGCTATATGTAAATTTCATCTCTAATCCGAATATAAAACGATTAAAACCAACGTATAATATTAGGTCCTTACATATGAAATTGGCGTTTAGTATTGGAGGAACATAAAGCCGATTTTTTTTATTATAATATATTTATTTAATCAAAGTATTTACCATTGCTATCTATGCACTTTTGCCATCTCATAGGTAGTTCATCGATCCCTTTACTAAAAAAACCATTCGGACGGGAATCAATAATCAATAAATCGCGCGTTTGTTGATTTGCTTCACTCAATTCGTGAGGTACCCACCTTTCAAGCTTTTTCACCTTACCAATTTGCTTCAAGTGGATTAAAATAGTTTTATCACTAACACCGCAGCCTGCAGCTAACTCGGATGTGGTTTGCGATGGATCCGCTTCCACAATAGCCTTCAATTCTTCATTATCAACTTTGGTCTCCGGCCGTCCACGAGGCTTGTTCTGCAGGTCGAAATTTCCAGAACAAAAACGTTGGAACCAAAAACGCACTGTGTTTTCTTTTGCGGCACCGTCGCCATACACATCATTAATCCTTCGAGCCGTTTCTGCAGCACTGGTGCCACGGTGGAACTCGTACTCGTAAATAACGCGATATTTCAAGTTTTTCATTTTGTAAACTGAGTGACGCAAAGAAAAAAACAATTGAGGAAAAAACAAATGAATTATAATTTTCAAAACACAAATACATGAGTAAATAGCTGTATAAATTTGGATTTGGAATTCCTAACCAAAGAGAAGATATTTGAGATCAAATTTGCCAGTACGGCAAAACGCCAATTTCATATGTAAGGACCTAATATATTAGTCTAAATTGATTTGAGTTCTAAATATTCTATCTATATATAGTATAGTATATATAGATAGTATTCTATATATATAGTATTTAAATAAAAAATTGTATTGTTTCTCCTCATAGACATTTTGAAAAATAAATCTGGCAAAGCTTTGGGTAGTTAATCTATACCTATAAAACTCAATGTCTGTCTGTCAACCACACTTCCCTCCAATACATTGCATATTTGTAAACAAATATGCACCGTTTGACAATTTTGTGCACTTTTTCTTGAGGACCCCGCGGAAAACCCCCGTCCCCCTCTTTAATCCAAAATGTATTTTCTAAATAAATCTAGGTATACAGAGTGATAGATCTGACCCAAATTTTGCAAACTTATTATTTAGGACCGTTGCCAAAACGTAGGCGCCATTTCCTCTTCCTCCTTTACCCCCCCTCCAATCTGCGATATATTCTCTACACAAATCTACACCATTTGACAGGGACAAATTTTGCATACTTATTCTTTAGGATCCTGCTGAAAGCACAGATGCAACTTCTTCTCCTCGATTTACCCCACTGCCTTAACATATACACACTCGAAATTACAATTCTAAAATAAAATCCTGGTCACACCTCATCTACACAACAAATGAACTCAATTCCGACCACAACCCAGTCTTCTTAGAAGTGCTTGATATCAACAATAACCCACAAACCTCGCCCAAAAAATCACATATAAACTGGCCTCTTTTCGAGAAATCAATTAAAACTAAACTCAACATACCTAAACCCACACAATCCACCACCAATTTTGATCACATCATAGAAGACTGCACACACTATAACTTCAACCATGACACAAACCTCAAAACCATCCTCACCAAACGCCCCTTGCATATCAAAACTTTAATACAACCCAAAATCGCGCCAGAAGACAATTGCAGAAATACGCCTTCCCTGCAGACAAACGTCTCGCGAACAGCTTGAAAGAGAAAATCCGTTCAGCGCTATACTCACACAACAATGAATTTTGGCAATATAAATTGTCCACGCTAAAAATTAAAAATTGAACGGTTTGGAAATTATCCAAAGCCCTTCGCTCCACTTAAACTCCGCTTACCCCCGTACACACAATTTCGCGCCCGATTTACGATGAGGTAAAGGCGGAAGCATTTGCTGACAGCCTGAAACTCCAATTCGCACCAAACCCCCATCCTGAAACCAAACATACATTGAATACATTGACTCATACATATAAAATATTCCACCCCCATCACCCTCTGACAACACACTCTGCATTACCCCTGAAGAAATCAGGGCTATCCTATCCAAATCCAAAAAAAAAACAAAACTGCCCCGGACCCTGATGGCGTCCCAGTAAAATCAGTAAAACTTTTCCCCAATAAGGGTCTCACACTCTTAACATACATAATCAACATGGTTCTCCGTCTTCATTATTTTCCAAAAGCCTGAAAATCAGCTAATGTCATTCTCCTCCTCAAACCAGACAAAGACTCCCTCTTCTGCTCGAACCATCGCCCAATCAACCTTCTTTCCAACATAGGAAAAATAAAAGAAAAAATTGTACTTAAAAAACTCCAAGACCAACACTTTATTCAAAACGTCGCGTCATACCCCTCGAACAACATTTTTCAGAGTACACCCCTTCACACTTCACCAGCTTTTCAGAGTAGTCCAATTTATTTCAGAAGGCTTCCAAAAACCTATCCACAGGCGCAATCTTCCTTGACGTTGCCAAAGTCTTTGACAAAGTCTGGCATAATGGCCTCCTTTACAAATTACACATACACGATATCTTCCCTCAATTATTCGGAATCCTCAAGTCCTTCCTGAGAACAGAACCTTTAGTCAAAATTAACTCAAACACCGTCTCTATCCCCAGAACCACGCGAGCGGACGTCCCCCAAGGGTCTCTTCTCTCACCACACATGTTCAATATTTACCCAAGTGACATACCTAGACACACACTCGAAAATTGCCTTCTACGCAGACGACAACGCAATCCTTACACGTGCATCGTTGTTTCAATTTCAATTTAAAAAAAAACAACTACTCGCGTTGACAGTTGAAAACGACCGCGGATATTATATATCCGAATATTCATACTTTCGTACTTTCTGGATTATTTTAGTGTTTAGTAGAAGATTCTCGTGGCTTCTATGCTTTTCTAGGTATTTCTCAAATGTTTCAAATGCCCACCGAAGGTAGTAGATCACCCTGGGCCGTTCTCGATTCTTCGATAGTTTTGTGACAAGTGACCGAGTCTATAAATTATAGTCCATACAAACACTTAACCAAGCATTTCTAATTGCATTTTACAACTTTGATGAAAATGTTTAGTCATTCCTCACCTCTCTCCCGGATATTCTATTCATCTCCTGCCTGGATTAAACTTAAACATTGTTATTAAGAGGTTTTGAAAAACAATGGCACCTTCCCGCTTCATTTTTTAAAACTAAATATGTTAACCGAGCAACAACAGGTATCTAGATGCCGGTAGTTATAGATGAAGTTGAGCAGTGCTCAGAGAGGGGACAAAGAACTACTGATAAGTACGATTCGTTATGTCTAGTTATGTCTGTACAGTTAATTTATATCGAGAAAAATCTTACGTTATAAATTATTACAATTCTCAATCCGAAATTATATTTCAATTAAAATATTTTGCATTCTAACAAGGAATATAAAATCTTGAAGAGACGACATCTCATTTGTGAGGTAATTGTCTTAATATTGTAGTTAATGAAATTGTTATTATTATCAATGTGAGTACTAAATTTTAACGTGTTACATTTTTGATATAAAAATTCAAATTTCAAAAAAAAAGTTTTTTCGTATTTTCTTATAGATTTTCATATTCTTTTTGTCACTTAAGCAAAACTATAGTAAAATTCATTTCAAGTAAAGTTTATAAAAGTGGGTAAAAATTGTAAACAAAATGTATAGTATTCTTCTTATTTATTTATATCCAAAGAGTATATGTACATTTAAATCAAAGTGGAGTTGTCGTAACAGGGACTAGTGATGTTCTTCAAGGACAGTTCACTTCCTCGTGGGAGCGACTGGGATGTGAGCTCCTTCGGCGTGGAAGCCTGTCTCGTCAGCGTAGTACGTCACGGTGATGGGGATGCCGTCCGCGCCGACGTAGGAATACGTTCCCCTAACTGCGATACCCTGCTCATCTTTGCCTTCCTCGTTCTTGAAGGTCTTCAGCTCTCCCACTTCCTGTTGCGTGATTTTGTTCTCGGTTTCATATCTGAAATTTGACAAATTAACATCGTGTTGCATGAGTGGAAAATCTTGACCGAAAATCAAAGACAAAGCATTGTTCAATCGTGCAACACTTGACATATAATACACTGCAGACAACTCACCCGTAGTTGTAACCTCCTGCGGGGTCTAGGTCGAAGGAGGACTTGAGGATCTTGATCGGCTCCTCTGGCACAGGGCTGGATGATGCCAGGGCCAACGCCGCCAGGATGAAGAAGAATGCCTGCAACGACAAATTTTTGTATTTTTCGCTATTAGGGAGAGCAAATATTCGGAACGGGAATTGGATAAACTTTTTTTTTTTAATCAAAATGTGTTGTTATTTTTAACAATTAAATCACTCATTCATAAAAAAAAATCATAAATTTGAACGTCCTTTTGTCTAACAACTTAGTTAAATGTGTTATTCATTTAAACAATACGTACATCCTTAGTTATAGGTAAATTTTTAATAATAATAATAAAACATTTTACGGAAATTCATTCTACATTGAATGATTATTTAAAAAATTAAACTGATTTAAATTAATTAACAAACTACTTAAAACTAAAGCATTTCAATTTATATCACTTTTTCTGTTAATTGAGCAATGCTTTCTGACATACATGTTACCTGCAGTGGAAATATATTTTCGGACATATTTTCCGCCTCAAAATTTTGGATATATAATATTAAAAAAATTTCAAAAATTTACCATAATATTCATTATTTTTTTATGTATTAACTAATGTGTAAAATTCATCGTATAAGTATAAAGGAGCAGATTTTTCACAGAAAATATATAAAATAGGTAATCACCAACTAAATTATTTGTGAACTGGAAATGTTTAAATAGACTCCTATCTGCAAATTAAACGTTTCTCAATAATTCATGATTCTCTTAATTAACCTACTAGGTCTTTTACAATATATAAACATATGAAGGGAAAGAGATTACTGCTACAGTGATGTTGCATTCTTGCATATTAATCTAAAAATACATATTTGTATGTATGTGTAGCTACCCAAGTGGTTTAATTTGTAATCTGAATTGTATTTGTATTCCCAGCATTAAATAAAATAATTCGTTTCCTAACGTCGAAGAGAAGTGTCACGGTTTATACATACCAATTTCATGATGAACTATTGATTAGTATATAGATACTGGATAAGAGGCAGAGAAGAACTGATAAAATATCCGTGTGACACTTACTTTTATACATACTACTGCGCTGTATAAAAAAAACCAGTCCCTGACAATATGCCGAATGAACAGGTCATCTTCAAAAGATTTGTAGCGATGAGGTAATCATGAAATGCTCTTTTAAATATCAAATCAATCACGCCCATGCAAATGAAATGCCTATGAAACGGCATCATTCGCTTGATTACGTGTGGATTTATTGTTTTTGTTTTCTTCCTTCACCATCATTTTTACGATATTTTGTTTTAAAACCATTTTTGAGACATTCCAGGGTCTTAATTTATTTAGCCATTTTATTTCGATCAGTAGGTATTTTGTCAGCGACTGTATCATCATCATCTGAACATCATCTGAATATTAATAAAAACTTTAAAATATTATTTAATAGATCGTATACAAAATAGTTGAATTATTACATGCACAAATCTTGTAGTTTAAGAAATACACAAGTCTAACAAATATGCAGATATATTACAGTTATACGTTTTTTCAATAAAGTAGTAAAATACAATTAGAAATGCTTGGTTCAGTTCTGTGTGATTATTCATGTATACAGTTGTATTTTATTTTCGGAACACAACCTAATAATAGATAACACATCAATCAAGATTCTATTAAATATGACGAAAATTTTAAAATAAAAAATATATATTATTCACATACACGTTTCCACAAAATTTCTCAAGGGTCAAAGCACTTAAATAAATACAGATTACGAGAAAGAGAGAATATTAATTGCAAAAGAGGAAAATTCAAAACATTTATTGTCCTAAGGTAGAGTGACAGCCCCTTAAAAAGCATAAAAATTCATTGATTATTAATTTTACTCCAACGATACCAAATCTAGCTACAACTAACTTGACTTCTCGATAAATAATATTTTTACAATGCAACAAAAATAATTGAATTGCATTCCTTTTATTTTAAAACTTGTTTGATGGTGGGGGGGGGGGTTGTCGGAGGAGGGATGAGTGAATTACATTTATATTTGGGGATGATTGTAAAAGGAGAGGGAGGAGATTGCGTCTTTGATATTTGCTAGGTCTTAAAGAATAAACATGCAAAATTTGGGTCATATCCGACACGCAGTGTTGATTTTTAAACAAAATATATCGTAGGGGTGGGAGAGGGTAAGGGATGAGAGGGGAGAGGAAATGACGACTTAATTTTCTGCAGGGATCCAAAAAATAATTATGCCACATTTGGGTCAGATCATATAGAAAACATTTTGGACAGGGAGTGGGGTAAATAGAGTAGAGAATAGCGCATATATTTTCCTTTATTAGGGTTCTAAATAATAAATAAGCAAAACTTAGGTCAGACCTGCCAAACGGTGTAGATATTTAAAGAAAATATATTGGGGTGGGGTTATGTTAGGCTTATGTTTTCCAACAGGTACTAAAGAATAATTATGAAAAATTTGGTTCAGATCGGTTAAACGGTTTAGATTTGAATAGAAAATATATCAGTGGGAGTGGTTGGGATGAAATATTGCATATGTAACTCGCCGGATTCTAAAGAATAAGTATGCAAAATTTGGTCCAGATCCGTAAAGCGGTGTAGATTTGTATACATATAGATTAGATTATTTATTGAATGGAAAATGATTAGTAAATTTGTGATATTATTTTATTTTTGCATTACAGATTGCTCCATTTACAATGCACGTATATCTTAGGCCTAAATGGAGGCGATCCGCTGCTTGATGCATTCAATGCTATCATTACATACATCGACATGATCACTCAGTTCAGTTAGGAGTTGCATACTACGCGTTATGGTGTGCTTATTCATTATTTCTGCCGTTCTGCATTTTGGGACATGAAATAGCGCGTGACCTAGATTTCACAAATAATTGTTTGGTACAAACAGGACATAATTCTCTAGCAGGTTCGGGGCATCAATTTTATTTCTTAAAATTTTAACCCCAACATGACTAGGCCCTCCTGTCTGCGCGACTCGAGGCTGCGGTAGTTGCATTCCCTCAGCAGTACTTCATGGTACATGAATGTAGGATATTCTCCTGTTTTGCGCATGTATAATTAGCGCAAGAATTTATTTTGTATCTGCTCAATCATGTCGATGTATTTCCGTCGGTGTGGGCTCCACACTGCCATTCCATATTCCAATTTGGAGCGAATGATGAAATTGTACATTTGAAAATCCTTTTGATATATGTGTTACGAAACCTAAAAGCTTATAACACATTGTAACTAGTTGGTTTATGTGACTTGAGAAAGTTCTGGCATCAAAGACAATACCGAGATCCTTGATCTCAGTAACGCGTGAAATTTTTTCTTTATTGATCGTATAATCGAACTTTATTGGTGTTACTGAATTACTATAAGTAAGACATGCACACTTTTTTATATTAAAATGCAGATTGTTCACTAACGCATCTAAGTTTTTTTTTAAAATTAATACATTCACGCATAGTCGTAATCTTAGCATAAATTTTCAGGTCATCCGCAAAGAGCACACATTTCGCTGTTTTTATTCTGTCATGTATATCGTCTATCATAATTATGAACAGTGAGGGACCAAGGGTTGATCCTTGCGGAATTCCTGAGTATGCTGGGAAAATTGTTGAACATTTGTCTTCTATAGTATATATTGGAACCTGTACTTCAAGTATGATGCGAAGAATTTTAATAAATTGTGGTCTAATCCGTAATGATGTATCTTTCTTAGAAGTACATATATCGTGGATCAACTCGGTCGAATGCCTTTGAGAAATCTAAGTATATAACATCAGTCTGGGCTAAGGCATCCAATCCTAGGGCTTTATCATGAAATACGGTAAGGAGATTTGTTGTTGTAGACCTCATTGTTAAAAATCCATGTTGGCCACCTTTTAATACATACACAATGAATAAACTTACAAAACGTAAAGAAAATTAACTAATTATGAGAAAATATCAAAAAACTTTTGCGTGTATACCTATACCTATGTCAGCCGCTTCGCGGCCAATTGTATCTGTCAAGTTTCCATTTTTCAATACGGAAAATAAAATTTACAAAATATCAAGAAAAGGAAAGTGTTCTACGATACCAGAACAAATACAATACAATACAATATAAATACAAAAATAATATATATATATATATAGATTTTAATATATACATATATATAATAAATAAATATATAATATATATTATATATATATATATATATATATATATCTAATATATATGTAACAAAAGGAACTTCTGGACTCCCTCGCGTTTTCTGTAAATGGTCTCCGTGAGAAGACCAAGGCCGACGTTTCGACACGGTATCACGTGCCATTGTCAAGGCTAAAAGGCCTCAAAAGTTACGGACTAGCCGTACTTGTTCGCGGGTGACATGAAAGTCTCCCACCAATCAGCCTTATTGGTGGGAGACTTTCATGTCACCCGCGAACAAGTACGGCTAGTCCGTAACTTTTGAGGCCTTTTAGCCTTGACAATGGCACGTGATACCGTGTCGAAACGTCGGCCTTGGTCTTCTCACGGAGACCATTTACAGAAAACGCGAGGGAGTCCAGAAGTTCCTTTTGTTACATACAATAACGCTCGCGGAAACCTCAAGCAAAACATATATATATATATATATATATATATTCCTATGGATTCCTAGAATTCCTATGGAAGACTCAACATCACAAACCGGCGATATGATGTGAAGTGAATTGTGAAACGACCTACAAATTGATATATTTTTAAAATACATTTATTAATATAATCATTCAAATAAAATGCTATATAATTTATTATTATTATAAATAAGATGCTGTAATTTTATCGATAAAAATAAATACAAATAATAATTCGATAGTTGTTTCATTTTATACAGCATGGTATATACATATATATTATATATATATATATATATATAGAGCATGGTTATATATTGTACCTAAATATATATTTAAAAAAAATTACGTTTGTAAATTCCGTTCCATCCATTAATCGCATAGAACTTCTGAAAAATCGAACTTACTTTTGTAAAGCTGCGAATTTTGACTTTTTAAGTTTGGCTGGTTTGAAAATAATGAATTCAATCAACATTCCGAAGAAAAAATCAGGTTTTACTGTCTATGGTAGATGTCAGTGACAGACAAAACGTATATCCCTCATGCGTGCCCCCTTCATTAAAATGAAACAACTTTCGAATAATTATTTGTATTTATTTTTATCGATAAAATTACAGCATCTTATTTATTAATAAATTATATAGCATTTTATTTGAATGATTATATTAATAAATGTATTTTAAAAATATATCAATTTGTAGGTCGTTTCACAATTCACTTCACATCATATCGCCGGTTTGTGATGTTGAGTTTTCCATAGGAATTCTGAAAAATAATTATATATGTATTTATGTAACGGAGAAAATGACACGTAAAATGACATTAACCCTAGATTCATAAACTATATTTAGGGTTACATTGTTCATAAACATATTCTCATTTAATGATTACGGGAGATATTGAAAAATAAAAGTACAAAGATTAATTAGAAAGAACTTTTATTTGGAATTAAAACATTTAAAAAAATTCACGCCACGCGCTGTGAGACTTTTGAGGGTGTATGAGAGATGTATGTTCATGAATCTAGGGTCAAGTTCACTTCGCAGTTTAAAAAAATATAAAGCGTAATAATCGTTCAATACATAAATGTTTTGAACGTATTATTGAACCAAGTTTAATGCAAAAACAATAAAAACAAAAGCGAAATGCTGTAAAACTATACTTACGTCAAATGTCAAAAAGCGGTATGGCCAGCACAAAAAATTTCTGCGTTACAGTTTTGGCTGCAATTACGTTGGCTGTTTTGAATACACGGATTTCACGAAAATATTTAAAAAAAACTATAATTTCCGATAGTTTAATTTTCGATAATTTGAATTTGGATGTTTTTTAATATTAGTTTGTTCGTATTCCTATATTTTTTAATCCTTTTAATGTACTCTAAAATGTTTTTTTTTTAACTGGAAACAGAAATCATCCAATGACCGCATTTTTGGCGTAATTGATATATAGATATAAACATGTAAGATATTTGCCCCAGCGCTGGCATATCCCATGAGGCTGCAAAGCGAATTTATACAAAGCAAAAAGAAAATAAGAAATAATGGAAACTGGAAACAAAACGATGATATGATACAACAACAAAAGTATTCTTTAAAAAAAGATTGATAAGAAATGTATGTAGGTAGATACTCGTATATCACGCGCGTGCTATCAGTATAATAATGTAGGTAAAAATATATTAATATACTTGCTGCTTGTACCCGGCGTTAATCGGCTTAAGGATTTAGTAAAAAATAAGTTTGTGGGGGGACACAAAGGTTCCATTGATTTACAAAGACTCTAATAAAAAAGATGTCTCCAATTAATCTAGGCTGGGATGGATAGGATGTCCAGGAGAGAATTGTGAGCCTATGTATTCCGCCGGGACCTAAAGAATAAGTATGCAAAATTTGGGTCAGATCGGTCAAATGATATTGATAGGAGAGGGGAAGGAGTAAAGGGGGAAGGGAAAATGTTACCCCCCGGGTCCTAAAGAATAAGTTTGCAAATTTTGAGTCCGATCGGTTGAACGGTAGGTACAGATTTGCATTGAATATATATGAGGGGGAGGGGAAATGTCGCCTATGTTACCCGCCGGGTCCTAAAGCATAAATATTTAAAGAGTCGAATCGGACAAACGGTGTGTATTTGTATAGAAAACATATAGACATCGTATGTTATAGGTATAGATTTTAGGAAATAAAACTAAATTAAATATTTAGTTTGAGGTTTCCGCGATCACTCGTATATGAAACATTTGGGGCTTCTGGAATGGATCGCGTTCGAGAGTAGTTTCCCTGAGGAAACCTAGGCCGACGTTTTGGTAAAGTATCACTAACAAGTCAAGGCTTGGCCTCAAAAGGTACGGTAGAACCATGCTTGTCAATGGTTGAAATACCACTCAAGAGTTCTCAGAAATTAATTCCACCTAAGAGGGATAAATAGATCATACGTGAGTTCTGACGATTTATCCCGCTTCGATGGGATAAATAGGCCGTACTCAGGTACGGCTGGACTCTAGAAAAATAGCTCCAAAAATACCGAGTAACGTAAGGAGGCACATAAAAAATGTGTCGTGTCTCACACCAAGTGACAGGAAAAGAAACATGTGGATAAGAGAACATTCAATATTAGTTGATATAAGTGAATACGCCAAGGAAATGAAATGGAAATGAGCAGGTCATATCTCAGGATAGACAATTGCTGGACTTATCCAGTGGTCCTCGAGGGGCATCAGAAGATCAGCGCACAACGACCTTTTCACCTGCTGGTCGACCTTCTCACTCAGCAAATTGTCAGAGACTAGTTTTTTATGCGCCTCGGTAGTTTGTATAAAAGTTAGTGTCACACGGATATTTTATCAGTTCTCCTCTGTCTCTTATCCAGTATCAATATACTAATCCAACGTTCATCATGAAATTGGTAAGCATATACAGTGACGTTAATCACGACATTAATGTTAAAAAAATAAAATACATTACAAATAAAACAGTTAGGTGCACAAGTAAACCTACTCAAATATCTTAGCATTAAGACGCAGATAATATATAAAAAAGACGCATATATACAACAAGGATGCGGTGATTAATTATCAGCAATCAGCCGTGTTCCTTTACAATGTATCTTCGATACTTGCAAAATATTAAGAAAAAACTAAATTTGAAGATTTTTTAAAATATTTAGCCATTAAAAATTCAAAAATGGTTATAATGCCTGTTTTCAGTCAAAGCAAAAATAAACTCCTTACGTTTATTTTCAACACCGTATCATTTACTACCTACTCAAAGCAATTCAATTCAGTCGCTCCTAACTCTTTATTCAGATGTTTACAACCATATACCTAATCATTCAAATATAGTTTGAATTATATTACACGGCTGTATCTAATCTAGAGACACTCGCTATTATGAATAGTAATCTAGTAGAGCGAATTCAAATTTATAAAACTTCAGTCAACGTATACCTACATCAAAGTTCATTGTGGTTTGGTTTCTGGTAAAATCCTTAATGCATTGAAATCCTTTAGTAAATTGAGAAAAGAGCCATAAACATTGAAAACCAATGAATTATGTAAATTAAATATAAGCTAATTTTTTTAGTAGCGATAAATAGTCACTATTTAATTATTAATCTGTTTGTAGGAGTACATTAAAATGTTAAATCTATTTTTGTAAAATGTATTTATAAAAACCAAGGACGTGTATTACGTAAAGGACATAAACATGTTACGGAATTGTAAGCGAAAGAAAAGTTCAAATCTGAGAATATTCTTTTTGGAGAATATAAATTTAAATCATTGACAATTTAAAAATATATTAAATATGAAATTCGACCAATTAGGCTTATCTCACCTATGTTCCCGTTCCCATCATTCATTCTCAAAATAGTGAAATAATAATTTGTTTTTGCAGGCATTCTTCTTCATCCTGGCGGCGTTGGCCCTGGCATCAGCCAGCCCTGTGCCAGAGGAACCGATCAAGATCCTCAAGTCCTCCTTCGACCTAGACCCCGCAGGAGCTTACAACTTCGGGTAAGTTATCCATTGTCGAGTTATTGGGTTGCGACAGTATTATATGTGAAATGATGTATGTTTGTATTTTATTTTCGACTAAGCCTTTTCACACATACGACACGATATTAATTTGTCAAATTTCAGATATGAAACCGAGAACAAAATCACCCAACAAGAAGTGGGAGAGCTGAAGACCTTCAAGAACGAGGAAGGCAAAGATGAGCAGGGTATCGCAGTTAGGGGAACGTATTCCTACGTCGGCGCGGACGGCATCCCCATCACCGTGACGTACTACGCTGACGAGACAGGCTTCCACGCTGAAGGAGCTCACATCCCCGTCGCTCCCACGAGGAAGTGAACTGAACATCACTTGTCCCTATTCTGATGACTCTGCTTTAACTTAAACGTGCATACTCTCTTTGGATATAAATAAACAAAAGGAATAACAAATATCTTGTTTAGTATTTTTACTTACCCTCCTTCGTAAAGTTTATTAGAAATTTTTTAATATAAAAATTATATAGGTAAAAAATAAAAAAATATATCGATATCTAGGACATTTACACTATAACAAGTGACAATAATTTTTTTGCTTAATTACAAATAATACGATTATCACACACCGGAGACGTAAACATTTAATGAAATCTTTTTTCTCCCCCGTTGAAACATAACATACATATTTAATATTCGATTTGGATGATTGCAATTATTGACGTACCTATCTAAAGATATTGTTTGATAAGTATGAGCTAGGAACTGATTGGAGCTGATACTGGCGTTTTACATTCACTTTACAGTGCGAGAATAAAGAAATCCTTGTTGAGTGTCAGGACCAAACTGCCATGTTTTTAAATCGTTGCAAAGGTACTTTAATAAGTGGTCACTAAATGTGATTTTTCAGGGTGAGATCAAAAAGTGATGTGCCATGGGGTAACAGTAGAAAGAACATTGATGGACTGAGTGAATGTTTCTGACATGGAAAATCCACAGATTTGAGCCATTTTTTCTACACAGTTCCTAATTAAGGTAACTTCAACACATCTTGCGAGTGCTGGAGAACCGACCAGGAAGATTCTTGCCAAAATTGGACGGAATGCGGCCGCTGGGTCGTTTCAGACTTAATTTAAAAAAAAACTAGTATTCCTGCGAAATATTTTTTTAAACACTAATACATTTTTTGGTTGATCAGGTAAATGATTTTAAAATGTAGGTCTTACAATAGGATTCTTAAAATTATTAAATTTAAATTTTCAAATTGGTAAATGAAGGCCCAAAACCGACATATAATGTCAGTAGAGAGACCTCTTTCTATTTAAGAAAGACAATCAAATTAGTATGTGTAAGCCATGCGTATGACGCACATTTTTTGATATTTACGGGTCTAAACACCAACACGATGAAATAATGTGCCTCGTACGCACGGCTTGCGCATACTAATTATATTGTTTTTCTTAAATGAAAAGAGCTACAAAATAGATTGTCTATATTGGTTATGAAATTTAATAGCAGTAACAGATTTATTTATGCAAAGATAGTGCATTGCAAAGACAGGGTGATGCTGTAATTTGTCAACTCATATATTTATCGAAGGAAAATTTCATGCTGTGTTTCTACAAGGTATTGCCGAAGTCTTGGTCGTTATAGTCCAGTCCAGATCAATTTCTGCAACTGCTAGTTGACATCGATCTTACTCGATTATGCAAATCCACAAATCGATTATTCAGATCGGATCCACTCACCCGTTCGTGGCCACCAACTTATCTAATAGTTAAAAAAAAAAAAATCAAAACTTTATCAATTTTTGAGACACATTGATTATTTTTAGCGTCGACCATTTGCAGTATCTTCATCAGAAAACCAAAATGATTATTTCAGTTTCACCTATACTTTTATAGTTTTTTTAAATCAGAATTAATATAACATACATCAAAAACGTATTATAAAAATGTTTTTTTCGTCAACTAATACATGCACATTAATTTATTTGTAATGGCTGGTACGCAGCACGGAACTTGAAGCCTCTGATTTGACCTTTAGGTTGGTAATTTGTACCATCTCAATCGCGAAACCACTCACCTTTCAGATTGGATGTTAAAAAATCAATATTTATAGATTATTCAGTGATTAATTGATGTTGGCTTCTTTCCCACATTTATACTCGAGTCCCACAACATATATATATATATATATATATATATATATATATATATATATATAATATATATGACGATCGAAGACATCAGACGTAGCTATTTATGTACATTATGGAGGCTACTGTTTTTATCTGAAATCAATAGGATTTTTAATTTAGTTTAAGAACATATATTTCTTCTATATGAATATAATTTCCCCCCAAAAAATTGAAAATTTAATTTTTTACAGGAGTGTAAACAGGAAACCTAGATTTTTCGCCATTTTTTACTACTTTTTTTTTAATACAAAAAGTCGTTTCGAGAGAAACTCACTGAAAAAAAGAATGAGATTATTTTAATTACTTACTGGTTAATCAGCGATTCCTACATCACATAGCGATCCTTTTTCTTCTTCATATACTTGTCCCTCTCCTTTCCAAAAATATCTATGGTAATTCATAAATGACTACCTGAATGAATTTAAGGTGGACGCTCACTTAAACACCCTCATAACACCGGAACGAATTGTAATTTTTATTTAAAACTTTGAGAAAATGTTCTTAAATAGGTATACTAACAATTTATGAAATAAAAAAATCTAGTTTTTGAGTTATCTAACCCTATTTCCCCCGGTAAGAATCTCCGTTCATTTATTATTTAAGTGCAAAATCTTTTGTTATTTTTAGACAATTTAGAAGTTTGGTGAGTTAACTTTGTGGTTTGGAATAATAATTCACTTTAATAATAACAAGCTATTAATATAATATCAATCATAAGTTTATTCGACATACTTAATTAAGAAATACACAGTGGTATATAAAATATACAAAATAAACAGTAGAGTATAATTTGTACAGAGTTAATTGTCACTTTTTTTAAATGGATGTATATTTTATTGTAAACTTGCGGTCCGTACTCGGCGTTGCCCGGTTAACAGATTAAGTCTTAAAGAAGTTTGTGGGGGGAAGGTGCAATTGTTTTGCAAAACCTCAATATTATAATGTTTCCATTAAATCCTGAAAGGAGGTGGATAGGATGTGCGGGACAATGGTGGGGAATGAATATACATATTTTTATCAGACTTGTAAAATGCAACTATTAATTCTTGGTTCAGTTTAATACGATTGTTCGAGTATTATATTTTGGAACACAACCTAGTAAAAGATAACTTAATAATCAAGATTCTATTAAATACTAGCTGTTCGTACCCGGCGTTTCTCGAGTTAAGGATTAAGTAAAAATAATTTTGTGGGAGGAAACAAAGGTTCCATTGTTTCGCAAAGTCTCTAATAAAAACAATGTTTCCATGGATGGGATGTCCAGGAGAGAATTGTGACCTATGTATTCCGCCGTAACCTAAAGGACAAGAATGCAAAATTTGGGTTAGATCGGTCATAAGGTCTAGATTTGTAAAGAAAATATAACAGGGAAGGGAGTGGGTTAAAGGGGAGGGGGGAAAAGTCGCCTTCGTTATCTGCCAGGTCCTAATGAATAAGTTTATAAATTTTGAGACTGATCGGTTGAACGATATAAATTTGCATTACAGAAAATATATCAGGGGAGGGAGTAGGAAAAGCGAGAGGGGGTAAATTTCGCCTATGTTACCCGCCGGGTCCTAAATCGTAAAATTTGGGTCAGGTCGGTCAAATGGTGTAGATTTGTATATAAAATATATCAGGAGGAGTAGTAGAGGTAAAAGGGGAGGAAGGAAATGTCGCCTATGTTATCCGCTGGGTTCTAGCAGATAAGTTTGCAAATTTTGAGTACCATCGGTCAAACAGTACAGATTTGCATTGAAAATATATCAGGGGAAGGGGAAAATATCGCCTCTTTTACCCGAAGGGCCCTAAAAAATAAGTTTGTAAATTTTGAGTCCGTTCGATTGAACAGTGCAGGTTTGCATTGAAAATATAAATGGGGGAGGGAGGAAATGTCGCCTTTATTACCCGCCGGGTCCTGAAGAATAAGTTTGAAAATTTTAAGACTGACCGGTCGAACGGTAGAGATTTGCATTGAAAATATATCACGGGGAGGGGAAGAGGTAAAAAGGGAGGAGAGAAATGTCACCTATGTTACGCTAGGAGGGGAAATGTGACCTTTGTTTTCCGCCGGTGCCTAGAGAATAAGTATGCAAAATTTGAGTCAGATCGGTCAAACGTTGTAGATTTATTTGTATAGAAAATATAACAGGGGGAGATAGATGGTGGGGAAAAGTAGGAGGAGAGAATTGTCACCATTGTTACTCAAACGGTGTATATTTGTATAGAGAATAGGAAAACAGAAAAAATCTGTCTATCAGAAAAAATTGGTAACCATCAGGATACCACCCCAGAGCTTTTGCAAATTGAAAATTAAAAAAAAACGTATGACTACAAACAAGAATTGAATAAAAACACTGCTGTATATGTCCCGTTGGCAAATTCAAAAATATAAGACGTTTCAGTGAGCTCGGCGTTTTTTATCCAAAAAAATTATAAACAAACATCCTATAATTTCAGGCCAAAAACAACACTCTGATGCTTGTCTCTGTATCCGCCGGATATGGCCCGCTGCTTCCTATTCCCAGCGTTTTGTCGCTGAAAGAGCTAAACGCCATACTAAAAACGCGTTGCAAAAGTGCTTCGAATAATGGAAATGGAGGTACTCTGTAGGGATTACATTAATATTGATGAATAAATTAAAATTATTCTAATAAATCCGGTTCCATACATAAGTTGATACTTTAAGGGGAATACCTACCTACAAAGCGCGAATAAGGGCAATTTTTGTGATTTTTTTTCAACAAAATCTATATGAATAATATGGATTTTGTATTACTTTTTAAGAAAATAAATTCTTTGAGGAATATGTAATTTTTTTTTATAAAAAAATATTCAACTTTGGCGGAAAATTCTTGGGTTATGTCGACTGCCGAAAAAAGGTCCTCCGCGGTGACCACTCCCATTTCATCTGTAATGATCAAAATAAGAAAAATATAAAGATTATCAAGGATGACACTTTAATTTATTCATAGATTTTTAACAAAATGGCGGGCGTTTGTATTTAATATAGCATTTTTTAGGGAAAAATTCGGGTTTATTATGCCGGTAAAAAAACTAAGTTGCTTTTAAAAATCTTACGATGAAGACTTGATAATTATGTATAGAATAACCACTAGAAATTTCAAGTTGATCGGTTCGGTGGTTTCCGAGATATTTTGGTCACCGATTTTCAAAATATGGCTTTGAGTAAAACGCGTTTGAAAATTGAGCAATGAATAAATCGCGAAATCTTTCAACTTACATAAAATAAATCGATTCCACGTCCATAATATAAGTCCTTCACTCCTTGCTTAGAATTCCCATATCATCGAACACTCTTCACAAACATAATAGAAACAGGTCTTACTATTTTATTATGAAAGAGCCCGACTGGCTACACGCAGGTAGCTACCTGCGTGTAGCGCGGCACCATGTGGCGCGGCGCGTAATCAACAAGGTGATGCCATTATTATCACTATATAGGTATTCCCCCTTAATGGGACTAAACATTTTTTTAATCATCCATCCTATAACATAAAATCCATCAAAATTAAATAATGTATTGGTATCATATATAAAAATATTATGTAAACTTTAAAGTTATTAAAATAAAGATTGATGAATTAATAAAAATTCTTTTATAGGAAAAGGAAAATTACGCCTCTTTTTTTCATCAAACCTCAAATATTTCGTAATTTCAAACGATTAACATCTAAGGCAGTTCCCCGAGTCTTATCACGGTGGCAAACAAAAATTTTAACTGATTAATCTATATTTTTTTTGATATTTATTTATTAAATTGTATTTGATCAGATGTATGGTACGATGGGAGCAGATATGACTCCAGCAAGACCTTTTGCGTTTGGCTACGTTTAGTAACCAGAATGGAACAACCGGTGGTTCTCATTCCTTTCTCTTTTACACTTCTCAGTTTTTTGACATACAAGGAATAAAATTAGCATTTTTGTTTAAAATAAACAGATAATAGAAGTTTTGGAATATACTGACGTTTGCTTAAAGCAGCTCAATTTCCTCACATACAAGGATCCAAAATTCGACAAGTTATTTTTATATCTATGAGTCGGCATTGGCGCGGTGGAATGCTTTCAGGGCCACAGTTCACGTTGATTTTTAGCAAAGCAAAAGTTCACTCATACCTCACCGATACGAGAACATTTGAAGACGACCCCGGAGAAATAAAAAAAGGTTTTCTAATCTGGTTACTCGGCCAGTGCACGACTGGTTTTTTGTACGAGGTAATAACTTATATAAAAGAAGATACCAATAGGATAATTCATCAGTACTTCTCTGGATCTTGCCCAGCATCAACCTACTAAACCTTTCATCATGAAACTGGTAGGTTAAATAATATACTTACAATAATATCTCCGTATTGTGGATTAAAGCCGACTCTAAGGATTTTTATGTTTATTTAATTTCTAATATCAAACATTATTTAAAATAATTATCTGATAATAAATCGTGTTTATTATTATTTTATTGTCGGTTGACATATTTTTTTTTTATTATTTAACTATAATAATGTTATCTTTTTTGTATAAACGTTACAATAGTTCTGTGTCACCTCTACAACAAAATAAAATCTCGCTTTAATTTATCACCACAGGTTTTTCTTCATTGTATTAAAAATGGCTGAGCATATTTCAATTCATAATTAGCTTAAATTTATTGAAGTGTCACATTATATTTATCTCAAAATGATTTCATTTTTATTAAAAGATATTTTCAAGAGACATAATCCGATATATGTATATGTATTTGCTCGTTCTACTAAGCATGGCTTGTTTTAGAGGAAATATAAATTTACATATAATGGTGTATGTATTTATTTTGCATGCATAATATATTATGTTAAAATTCAATTGATAGATATTGTAATTTTGAATTTCTCTGTAAAAATAATCAGTATCTATTAATAACGATCGTAGGTACACAACTGTCAATTTTGATTTACTTAGTCGATTTAATTTTATTTCATATAAAATTTATTTTTAAATTCAAAATCATACTTGTTCTTAAATTATTGCTTTGAATTTGATTTAAAATTCAAAATCGCTTTGAACCATTTAATAATTTTGCTTTTGGCCATTTGTATGTTTTTTCAAGTTCCAAGTAACAGTTAGTAATGAATGATTGCAGGCACTTTTCTTCATCCTGGCGGTGGTGGCCCTGGCTTCATCTGGTCCCGTGCCAAATGAGCCGATCAAGATCCTGAAGTCTTCTTTCGACCAGGATCCCTCAGGAGCCTATAACTTCGGGTGAGTTGTCGGCAATCTTCTAAATATTGTCGGAAAATTTAAATTTCTCTGTCATCTTTAATTATTTCTTATAATGTGTCTGTTAAATTTTAAGTGAGCTTTCATTAATACTACGAAAGAAAAAAAATATTTTGGTATATTATAAAAAGTGTGAGACCACCAATTAGATGGATTGAAATGTGGTAAACCATTACAAAAAGTTTTCCCAATACATAAGTTATTTATAAAAAGATCAAAATAATACAGTATATGAATACGCTTCAATAAAAAATGTAAAAAAAAATCACTTTTGAAAGCCATTATAAAATTGGTAATTTATAAAATAGTTAATTAACCTAATGTAAAGATATAAATTTGAATAGGTTATCTACATACTTCATGGCACATTTTCGTGATTTTCTTAGATCTTATTACAAGGTATGTACTGTATTTACGAATTTACAGATCACATTAAATTTACCAATTTTTATTTATAGATATGAAACCGAGAACAAAATCACCCAACAGGAGGTTGGAGAACTGAGGAACATCAAGAACGAGGAAGGCAAGGACGAGCAGGTTGTTGTAGTCAGAGGGACATACTCCTACGTCGGTGACGATGGCGTCCCCATCACCGTGACGTACTACGCTGACGAGACAGGCTTCCACGCCGAAGGAGCTCACATCCCCGTCGCCCCCAAGAGGAAGTGAACTGAACATCCCTTGTCCCCATTCTAACGATTCCGCATTGACTTAATTGTACATACACTCTATGGATACAAATAAATAAAATATATACAAAACTTTTTGTTTAATATTTTTACCCTTTATTTTCTAATTTAATTAGCTTGGTAACAAGTAAAAAATACATTAATGTAATTTTTGTTTTATGATCATTCAAAATCCTAAAAAAAATCATATCTGGAATTAGTTTCTAACAAAAGGAAGACATTGTCTTACCTTTAGGTACGAAATTTTGTTTTGTTCTCTGTTAAGTTAATAACTTCAATTCATGCTTGGATTTGAACTGTTTTTAACCGGACTCAAAGGTATACGTATACATAATTTTAATATCATAAAATATATAAGAAAAAATTAATTACTTGATCAGTGTTTAGATTTTTAATTAAAAAATCTGTACATCTCTTTAGTAAACCTTATTACTCTTCAATATTAAAAATACATCTGTTAGTATTGTATAAAGTATTAATTTTGATAAAATTTTTTCATGTTTACACTGATGAATACAATTATTTTACAATATTACAGCGTAGCGTTAATAGATATTGAAAATATTGCGGTCCGTACCCAACGGTGCCTGGATAATAGATTTAGTTTAAAATAAGTAAGAAGGAGGGATGCCGCTGTCTTAAAATGTCTATAAATAACAACGATGTCGAGAGGGTGGTGTGAATTTTTTTTTATGACGATATTTTCTTCAGGGTTGCAAAAAAAAAATATTTGGTTCAGATCTGTAAAAATATATTCTATTTTTGGAACTCAACTAAATGATAGATAACATTGTAATCCGAATTCTATTAGAAATAAAGAAAAATATAAAATTAAAATTATCATTCACTTACCTACATGTTTCTACAACATATCACAAAGGCCAAAAAACTTAAATTAACAAATATTACTAATTAAAAAGAAAGAGAAAATATTTATTGCAAAAATAAAATTAATCGTGTTCACTTCCTGTGTCAAGAAAAACATGGAAAAAAAATTAACATGTAACATTGAGGGCTCTGAAGTGCAGTGATTTTTGAAAGTAGACAAACTCATTGAATATTCCTCTTACTATACCTAAGGTTATAGAATGTTGACTTTGAGTACAGACACAGAAATACATTCAATTTTATTTTTAGTGTGGAGGGGGCAAGATTGTCGGAAGAAGGGGAATGATAGTATTTGGACTGCATCGCATGCGATTTGAAGAAGATTACATTTATTAAAACTGGTTTATTAAAAAAAATTACACTGGCTTCTCACACTGAGGGTTCCGGGTTCGATTTCCGGTGAGGTCACAATTAATATATGTGATTTACTTATGTCTAGGTGTTTTGCTTTTGTAATTGGACCTTTTGGCCTGTTGAAGCGTTAAAAAAAATATAAAAAAATAAAAATAGAAAAAAGGTAAAACTGCCAAAAAAATATTTGATGGCTTTCAATTTGATTTGGAATAAATATTTGGAGGCACAATTATTACATTATTAAATAACAGTGAAGGTATGCAATAAGATTTTTTTTCGCAAGGTACAAAATTTGGAATGCGTAGTATTAAATTTTATTTGGATCACATTACATTTATATCTGCGAGAGGGGTTTAATAAGAGAAGGAGAGATGGCGTCTATGTTTCTGCAGGGTCCTAAATAATACAGGGTTATTTGTAAAACATTAATAACCTCGCAGGAATATACTCCTGCCTTGATTATGAGTCGAAAATGTTAATTCTATTATGACCTAATATCAATGGTTAAGGAGATATGCGACATCAAAGTTTGCATTTTTTTTCAATATTTCTAACTTATTGTTTGTAAAACGTTGGACTATCTACAGTAACTTATATCGAGTATGAAAAATTCATTCCCTTTAATAAATTCCCCCAAATAAAAAAATAAAAACCTTCAAATTTCAATTGGAATTTTTCAGGGTTTTAATCATTTTATTTAACTTGTGTGAAACGAATGAATTTTTCGTAATTGTTATTAGTTACTGTAATGATAGTCCAACTTTTTACAAAAAATAAGTCAGAAATATTGAAAAAAAAATTCAAACTTTGATGTCGCATATCTCCATAACTATTGATATAAGGTCATGATAGCTTTAACATTTTCGACTCATAATCAAGGCAGGAGTATAGTCCTGTGAGGTTATTAATGTTAAATAACCCTGAATATATGTAACATTTGAGTCGGGTCTGTCAAATTGCGAAGATTTGTATAGAAAACACTGAGTTTTATAGATATAGAATATATGTAAGATGCATTCATCATAATCTGAGTTTAATGAAAAGTTGGGAAGAATAATTAATTTAATTTTTTGTATCGTTAAAAATTCGTCATCTTTTTCGGATTATTTAGGGTTTTAGTGCTATTCGGATTATTAATTTCAAAAAACTTACAAACTATATATTAGGTCCTTACATATGAAATTGGCGTTTTGCCGTACTGGCAAATTTGATCTCAAATATCTTCTCTTTAGTTAGGAATTCCAAATCCAAATTTATACAGCTATTTACTCATGTATTTGTGTTTTGAAAATTATAATTCATTTGTTTCTTCCTCAATTGTTTTTTTCTTTGCGTCACTCAGTTTACAAAATGAAAAACTTGAAATATCGCGTTATTTACGAGTACGAGTTCCACCGTGGCACCAGTGCTGCAGAAACGGCTCGAAGGATTAATGATGTGTATGGCGATGGTGCCGCAAAAGAAAACACAGTGCGTTTTTGGTTCCAACGTTTTCGTTTTGGAAATTTCGACCTGCAGAACAAGCCCCGTGGACGGCCGGAGACCAAAGTTGATAATGAAGAATTGAGGGCTATTGTGGAAGCGGATCCATCGCAAACCACATCCGAGTTAGCTGCAGGCTGCGGTGTTAGTGATAAAACTGTTTTAATCCACTTGAAGCAAATTGGTAAGGTGAAAAAGCTTAAAGGTGGGTACCTCACGAATTGAGTGAAGCAAATCAACAAACGCGCGTTGACTGCTGCGTTGCATTACTCAACCGGCACAATAATTAAGGGATTTTAAATCGAATCATTACCTGTGATGAAAAGTGGATCCTGTACGATAATCGGAAGTGCTCATCGCAATGGCTGAACCCTGCCGAACCAGCCAAACCATGCCCAAGCGAAAATTGACTCCAAAAAAGTTACTTGTGAGCGTTTGGTGGACTAGTGCTGGTGTCGTTCACTACAGTTTTCTTAAATCTGGCCATACGATTATGGCAGATGTCTATTGTCAGCAACTGCAAACCATGATGGAAAAGCTAGCTGCTAAACAACCGAGGCTGGTTATCGCTCTAGGCCACTGCTGCTTCATGATAACGCTAGACCACACACTGCACAACAGACGGCTACCAAATTAGAGGAGCTTCAATTGGAATGTCTAAGACATCCACCGTACTCTCCGGACTTTGCCCCAACAGATTACCATTTTTTTCGAAATTTGGATAACTTCTTGCAAAGGAAAAAATTCAACTCGGATGGGGCAGTCCAAACCGCCTTCAAAGATTTTATTGATTCCCGTCCGAATGTTTTTTTTAGTAAAGGGATCGATGAACTACCTATGAGATGGCAAAAGTGCATAGATAGCAATGGTACATACTTTGATTAAATAAATATATTATAATAAAAAAAAATCGGCTTTATATTCCTCCCATACTAAACGCCA
>JADDOH010023042.1:0-25760 GCA_016648135.1 Agrypnia vestita | reverse complement strand
TGGGAATTGTCTTTTTATGTTATTTAGGTTAATTTTTTTATTTATTTCTAAAATTTCTTATTTTAATTCTTTATTGATATTATTTTGTTGAGGGCATAAATAAGACATGTAATATTTTATCTTAATTTTTTTGTTTGAAATATTATCAATTAGTTTCGTATTATATCCGTTATTTTTAGTTATCTATTTAATTATACTTAAATACTCATTATAATTTTTGATAGATAAAGATATAGACAATAATCTTAGTTGTCTTAGTGTGCCAGTCAGAATACAGATCACATCATCTCCGTACATTTTTCAATAAAAGACATAGTTCCCGAAACTTGTGAGGGTGTTTACTCATATTGCATAAAGAAAATAAGTATTGGGTGGTGTATACCAAGACGTGTTTTATATAATCATTAAATATGTCACCACAAAGTTATAAATCGTTCATTCAAGAAGTTTAACCTTTTTTAAAAACAAGTCAAATAAACAGGTATTTTTTAAAAGCACCCAGACATCGTGGAGGTCTGACATTACAATCCGTTTATGTGTGGCAAAATATTGTTGTTTACATGCCATTATTGCACAATTGAAAAGTGATTTTGCACAATTGTATATGTAGACTTAAAAACACAGGATGCAATTTCCGCTTCCTGTCTCGGGTTTCTAATGACAATGATGTGTGTACCTCTTTTACTCCACATTGCCCTCACTCAACGTGTCCCACTAATTAGACCGCGTATATTCAAGACTTCTTTCCAAAGGTTTCATTTGAAATTGAGTAAGTCATAAATGTAAATTAATTACGCAGGCAAATAAACATGTCTTTGAATGTTGGGGAAGTAAACATTAAATATGGTGGACCATCTTCAGTGTAAGTCTCGCCTCTGTCTGCATCCTGTCTTGAAAAAGGGATCCAGAGTACTATGGCCTAGCCCGGTACACCTTGTATATGTCCCTTTTAAATTCGGAAATTTCGCACACCATTAAAAACGTCACATTGAAAACAATACAACAGATGTCGCCGGCATGTACAACATCCGATAAAATAATGCTACGGCATTTTAATTTTTATGTAAATAATGATACTGACTTTGTAAAATTAATCAATGATTAATGTACTATCATTAGGAACACGTCTGTCTACGATATTTGAGAGCGATTGTTGGTCATGAAGTGGGTCAAATATTGAATACAAGTTTCCTCGCTAGCAAGGACATATTTACTCTAAACAGAAGCAAATTGCGAGATTAATTCGTGTGTAATTGATTCGTGCTAGAATCACGTGATATTTTCACGAGATAACAATTATTCAAATATATTATCTTATAAAGTAATCAATCACTCTCTGGTTCGGCGAATTAGATTAGATTCAAAGTGTTTTATTTTACCTTAACACTTAATTAATATAAATTTCCCAGGATCTTAAGTAATGCACTGTATTTGCACTTACGTTTTTAGACTTTCTTGCTTGTATGAGGTGCACACTGATCACACCAGAAACATGTATATCACCATCGTCAGCCCTGATGATGGACCCTGCAAGGGGATCCGAACGTTGAACAGAAAGGTCGTTTTAACACGGCATAATACCCCAGAAAACACAAACTAGAAGATACTGGCCCTGTTAAGGGTCTCAACAATCGTCGAGCTGCTTGCGGAGATACGGAGATGAACAAGACGAGAGTGTGTCAGGACTTAGGAGTGAGGCGCTCAATCCTCTTTTTTAAATTCTTCGTAGGTATTTTCAGTATCTTTTGACGACACGTTCAATATATTTACATAATATCAATACAATAAAGATATTGATTGCAAAATCACATTTCGTAAATTTTCGTTCTTCCTAATTCTATTTCAATATTTTATTGAGCTTATCTTTAGTAACTGACTCTTCGAAAATGTATTTGATGATTATGAATATCAAAATTTCTGATTGACACTGAGTACTTATTGTAATAATACGAAGCATAAGATAAATTGTGTTATTTTAAATATTTTTACTCCCTTTCTTTTAACTCGTAGCGTCTGCGGTTTTTAACCGTTTAACCGTGATCCAATCAAGCTGAAACTTTACAGGCAGACTCGTGGCGACGATAAAAATGATGTAACAAATTTTTTGTTTAAAAAAAATTAGTAATTAAAGTATAACATTATAAATTAAAATTGGAATCAATACAGATGAGTAATGACCCGACGCGTACAGTAGGCACGATATCTGATTCAATGAGAAAGGGATTATAATAAAAACTTGGTTTGTATGGGTTAGTTTTTTATTAATCTCTTTTTGAAAATTATGAATATTTTGACCATTTTTATCATCTTGCGCTTTTGAAATACTTGTGAAATGTTTTTCCTCCCCCCAAACCCACCCCCTTAGTAAATTCTCAATACAAATCGACACCATTTGGCAGGTCTGACATAAAGTTTTCCCAATTATTTTTCAGGACCCTGCGGAAAACATTCCCCTTTCCCTTTACCTCACCCTCTCACCCAATACGTTTTCTGTACAAATCTATACCGCTTGACAGAACTGACCCAAATGTTGCGCGCTTATTCTTTATAACTTGGGACCTTGGGAAGCCATCTCCCTCCCCCTTCGCAGCACTCCCTCACATATAAATGTGGCGCGATCCTCCTTTAACTTAATACTGCAATATTAATTCCAAATTGAGAATGATACAGTCTTCCCTCCCTCCTAACATCTCCCCACCCCCGCTCCGCCGCTGTAAATTATAAATTAAGAGGAATGCAATTCCTTAATCTTCAATTGCATAATTATTCATTATTTATCGAAGAGTTATATTTGATACAGGGATATTAATATGCAATGAGTTTGTATGCGTTTAAAACAGCTGCTAGTGTACCTTGGTGCCCTAAATGTTCTGTGTTAATTTTTTCTCTCCAAGTGTTTCTTAACATAACTGAACTATTTTGTCTTCACAATACTTGTTTTCTATTTCAATGCAATTAGTAATATTTAATTAATTTAATTTCGTTTGCTTTTGAGACATGTTGTCGAAACATACAAATGAATGATAGATAATTTTTGTTTTAATGTACCTAATTGGATCTTAATTATTATGTTTTCAATCGTTAGGTAATGTTCAAAATGATCAAAACCTGATTAAAAGAAAACTTCAAAAATACATTGTCAACAATGCCTGGTAATGCGGTAAAATTCATTTCATTCATACTGTAGAATCAGTCAGAAAAGTCTGTGTCACCCCACATCATAATATTGTACATTTCGACACTTTGTATAGTAAATGGTATTTTAACCGGTTACACAATAACCGTTATCTGAGATTTGTATCTGATCGTATCGATTGATTGATAACTGATATTTTTTCTTATTGGACGGGCCAGCCATCAGCACTAGACAACAGTTTTATCTCAGTCACTAATAACCGTTGAAATCAAATACAAATCTCAAATAACAAGACCAGGTGTAACCGGTTAAAATAACGGTTTGACCGTCACTATTAAAATGTCAAAAAATAAAAATATATAATATATATTTTAATGACAATGTCAATTAAATCGCGCAGCGCACATGCGCGTCTCTGGCCGAGAGTTTAAACTCATTTTACCGCTCAGAATTTTCTGACACAATTCGTTTGACACTAGAAGCGCCGCCGTCTCATTTTTGTCCCATCCGCAGGTTTGATCGTCTTTAACTTTTTTATTTAGGTTGGTAAAACTTTTTCACTTTTGATAAATTAAGGTATTTATATAATTCAAAATGTTTTCAATTTTATAACACGATAGTTTATTTAAAAACTACGTAGAACTGCCTCTGGGTCATTTTTATCCAGTCGTTGTTCCAAAGAATAATTCTGTGCGGTCAGTGCCCGGGTAGTTGCGGGGGCGTTTTCCTCCCTAAATGCACAGTACACCCAGAACAGTAGTTTATCTCCGGCCTGTCGGCGAGTTATTAGCCTACTCTTGCGTTGACGCTAGGGTTGTCACTTTACTCGTAGCGTCTGAGATTCCGATGCACGAAACCCGAAAATTTCTGTAATAAGTATTCCTAATTTCTGCACTTAAATTGCAAGAACGCTGATTAACATCAACGTAGACTTTTAAAAACTCACAGTCTTTGTGATAATCAACACACCTTCATAGTAAAGCACCACAAACATAAAAAAGGCATTTTTTCAGGAAGCGCATTTTTTTTATAAAGCGGCGGCTGCGAGCGCGAATGACACCGAAGGCACGGCCCTTACTGCCGCCGCCTTGTGCCCCCATATTCTATGTCAATGTGTGCGTCGCAGTGCGCGCGTACACGGCGCCGAGCACGCACGCACACATTCTAATGGGTAGCGGCCAGTTTGTATGAAGACGTATCACTGTTCTTAGTATACTGTACTAAATGCGTTCCCTTACCTTGGGACAGATGACAATAGACCAAACGACGAGCGCTTAGGTGACTGGGTGGTGAAGAAATTGATGGAGCCTTACATCAACAAGGAAAAAAATGTTACTTGTGACATCTTTTTGATAAGTGACAAGTCAAAAAAATTCTAGTAGGTATCTTGGGCACAGTCAATAGAGATCGCAGAGAAATACCCGTTTCCGTGAAGACCGCAAGAGAGGAATCATAAATACAGGGTGTATATTATAATTCCTATGTTGTGAGTCTAAAATGTTCAAGCAACCATGGCCTAATATCAATAGTTATGGAGATATGCAATATCAAAGTTCGCATTTTTTTTCTATATCTCTTACTAATTTTTTACAAAAAGTTGAAATATCATTGTAGTCTCTTATGTCGATTATGAAAAATTCATTCGCTTTAACACAAGTTGAATAAAATGATAAAAACCTTGCGAAAACTGAAAAAAGTCATTTTTTACAAGGTTTTTATCATTTTATTTAAGTTGTATTGAAGCAAATGAATTTTTCATAATCGATATATGTTACTGTAATGATAGTTAAACTTTTTGCAAAAAATTAGTCAGAAATATTGAAAAAAATGCATACTTTGATATTGCATATCTCCATAACTATTGATATTAGGTCATCGTCTACTGGCCAAGTTTTTGCTGCTAGCTCTGGTACACCCTGTATATGCTTGTGCTAAAAACCGGAGATACATCATTGATCGTTTTTCAGGCTAAATTTATTTAAAATGTTCTAATGCTCAGCACTTTGCATCCCGATGTTTAAATATAAAACGTGAGACAGTGTTATTCTACAAAAATATGTCATAGATTAAATGACTCGTAGCTTCAGGACGTTGGCCAGTTCATACACTTTATAACTTGTTACATTTAGCGGGTATAAATGCACGGGTGTTGTGAGGAATAATATTAATAACAGCAAAATTAAACGAAGAGACTTTTTATTGCATTGGGAGAAAATAATATTTCTAGTAAATAAACAACCATTCTTGTCGCGATTCCGGAAAACACACCAGAGAGACGAGAAAAACGAACCAGGTGTCTGGTCAAGCTAAAATGCTCCAGTAACGAGTCACCTGAGAAGTGCCACCTGTGAAAAAAAACCGTCTGCAATAAACGCACAGGTGAAGAATATTATTGACGAGTTACTTGCTCTTCACATAATGATAACTGGTTTACAATTATTTAATAGTTTAGCGCGGTTAGAATTAACATGCGAGTTGTGATGATTTCGATACTAAACCAAAAAACATTTGACTTATAATTCATAATTTGTTACGTATTTGTTTTTCACGCAATAAGGATTTGACCAATTAATGTATATTATGGATGTCTCACACAGACGAAACTCTATTTTATTATTATTATTATTATGGAGAAAGTAGGTATAGACGTCATTTATGGTGTATATCGGACTTACGACCGATAGTATGGTAGGCTTAAGTGATCACTTTACATATATGTAACGTTCGCCATTTCCACCATGATAGAATATACCATGTCTTACTAATTTTTGAAAGTTGTATATATTTGGATTATATGACACACATCACGTATGTGTTGTAACAACCTACTATACCGGCCTGGGACAGCCATTTTCCTTCCCCCTAAATCCCCACAGATGTCGCTAATTATTATTGATCTCGTTAATGTCGACCAATGAGACTCCCACAATTGATTTTACGGAATTTATGAAGCGATATCCCAGTACTACCGTTCTGAAAGATTTGAACAAACTCAAAAGTATTCTGAATAAGGATTTTATTTAAGTGAATTAATAAACGTGTTTCAAATACTTATTTAGTAGTTTGAATCATAATGTTCATGTGTTATACCAATGATCATTATAATAAATAGAATGGGACAAATTTGGCACGGCGGCGGTTCTAGGGGGGTCTTAATTTTCGGCGCTTCCAGAGTTAATCCAAGCTGAAATACGTTTTTGGAAAATGTTACTAAACACTCGAGTTTAAACTGTACCGTAACTTAAATCCAACTTGATGCAACTGGGCCTGAAGACGATTTGCGATAAGATAATAAATCGTGATAGCGTTTCGATACCAAATGTAGAACAAACATCTCAAAGGAAAACGTTCAATGTTCATTCATATAAGTGTGAATAAGATGAAAATATAAAATACTATACTTGGAAATAAATTGTTATATTATTTGAAGAGTACCGGCTCTATCAACTCCCCTGAAGTTTTTGCTAATGGCTGCGGACACCCTGGATGTGGTTGGAGGACGTCGGGAATGTGTCATTTCCATTGTCCCTCTGATCCCGTGGACCAATCACGAGAGCGGGTACGCGCGCGTAGCTCGCGCCGCTCCCCCTTTCGGGATTCCTTCCTCGATCGTTCTACTTATCTTTCAATGTGAATATCGCATCAGCAATAAATTTAGTGAATACACCACCCGTGAGTATTTATCCTCGCTTCTCGAGTGTACCTCACTACACGCGACACACTCCTGCACTGGAAGAAGCCGCTGATAGAGGCGGACTTCTTCATATAATACTACAATCTATTTCCAAGTTATGATATTTTATTGAGGCTATCAAAATATTGTTGTATTAATTTGCATTCTAAGTTGCAGCCCTCGTAGTCTACTAGTTCTGGGAGTTATGGGTTTGATTTCGAGCTTGGGATGTGTTTCGCTACAGTAACTGTGCGTCAAGCCCTGTTGCAGAATTTAAATGTACTGCCCCCTGTCTCTGCCAGTACTCTCTCTGCATCCCTTCACACGAGGGGTGAAGTAATACAGAGATAAATACGTCAAGCACTCGTTATCACGGGCTATTAATATTTATTCATATTTGGCTCAGGTGATTTGGATGTTATATATTGTTATCAAAAGTAAATACGCCAGTGAAAAATCTTATTATTTTTGTTAAAATACATTAACATTGTAGTTGACATGACACAAATTATAAGATTCAAAATATTAAAATCTACAGAAAAAATCTGTCGAAACACACAAAAAAATTCATGAGTTAGGTACATTATTTATTAAACGTGTAAAATCGCATTATCTTATCGCTATAATTTTTGTATTACGCAAAATGTTTTTGGGATTCACGGAATTTCCGGAATGAATGTGTTCAGATTTCGTATCTTGGTGGTAATCAAATATTCTTTGGATAAGTTATCGTTGTGTAGGGATTTTTGAAAGTATATTTGGACAAGGTCAACCATAATACCAATTGTTTATTTCATTCTAATTTTTTATGAAATGATCCAGACAAATTAAATTTGCAGCTATTTTTTTTTTACTATCAGCTATCGGTAGAATATCCCAGAAAACTATACACAGAAGGTGGAAACTATATAATTCCAAAAGGTTTTGACATTAACTTTGATGGAAGACTCAACTTCTTTTATATGATTGGAGTAAAACCATTTCTTCAATACTTTACATCGAGACATTAGCTGTGAGTTATTGCTATAATCGATATTGTTTTTTGTTTCTTTATATGTTTTGAGAGCAACCATTTATATTTTATCATTTCCTCTTAATGTTTTGAAACCCATTTTGAAAACGAAATACGAAATATTTCAACATATGGAACAAATTTATTTGGAGTATCGTCAATAATACTTTGATTTTTTTCACTAAAATCATCAACATCATCACAATTCAACAAAAAGGACCAATCAATGTACTTAAGATGATCATTAATAGAAGCGCAGTCTGCTATATGAAAAATTCGTGAAAATGTGTGATATCCATGTGGTTTGACATAGTTGTACTCAATGCTTATAATCAAGGGTGGATGGTGTATATCCACAGAAATTAAATATTCTTCTGCTGGATCCACTTCCGTGAGTTTATCACTTGAGAAAACAAAGTCAAGGATGCGATTATTTCAATAAAAGATATTGTTTGCATGTGTCAAGCCAAGGAAAAGAAACTTAAATTATTTGCGATGTTTGCGCGCTAAAATTCACTAGTTCAGATCTTGGATCTATTACTTCCCCGGGTATTATAAACGCCCAATAATATTTATTGCAATTTCGGATATTTATTACGTTTTATTTATTTTCTCTAAATATTTTCTGTAGACATCAATCCTAGAAGACGGCGGTATGAACCTACGTACAAACAAATAAAGTTATTTCCTTTTTGTGCTCAACATAACAATTATGTTTTCAATGTTATTGTGTACTGAGACAATCTGATGAGGAGATATAGTTTTCGGGATACAGATAAGCACACCACCTCCCTTGGACTTGGAGCTAGTTAAATGATCCCTATCCTTGCGATATACGTTACACCGGTCAAAACCTAAAAAGAGTAAGTAATGCGGCAACAATTATTAACATTAAAAAAAGTAGGCATCGGTAAATAAATAGGATGTACAAAAGAAAAGAGATAACTATAAGTATTAACATGAAAAAATAAATATATCGTATAATAACGGCTTTAGCGAGCAATGGCATATCAATTATGAGGCGGACATATTGTATGCGAAGTCTTTCTATGCTTCTCTTTTTGTAATTTACCCAGAGTTCCCATGTATATAGCGTTGTACAGAAAGCAAGGAAGAGTGTCCTTTTTACAGCGGCACTACAAAGACGAAACCTTCCACATAGCATATTCGCTTTTACACTGAGATCTCGTCTTTGCCTGTCCATATCGTGGTCATCCATTAGGTTATTGGTGACTGTGTCCTAAGTATTTTGTTCTTTCGGTCACCTTCAGGACCACGCCGTTCCGGGTAACTGGAGGAATACTTCTCGGGCCCTGACAATACTTTATAACCAACAGTGCTGTTTATTAGGGTTATGTAGCATGTTTGTTTCTTCAGCAAATCCTTTACAGACCTTTACAAGAACGCGTAGTCCTCTTATATGAAAGTATGTTCTAGGAAAACAGTTCTGTCCCCAGAGGGACGATTAATTAATTAAGGATAAATTATAGAAATAATAAACACTTAATGAGAAAAAATCAACAGATGTCTCTAATAGAGACCATAGTAATCTGTGAAAGGTTCTTAATTCGAACATGTAGGTATATTGTATACAACATTCAAAATTCGATAATTTGTCTCTGTGAGACTTCTATAATTTATCCTTAATTAAATACATTATTTAGAAATTTTCTGTGTATCGCTAAATTGAGTACGTTCGTTTCACGGGAAGCCGCAGACTTCACTACCGGCTCGTCCAAGCTGAGCGTCACTGAGGAAAGCTGTTGCACATCTCAATTTTTTTTCTGTATTTCTGGCCTATTTATCAAATATTGGACAATCGTCACAGTAACTTATAGCGAATATTAAAAATTCATTCGTTTTAATATGTTATTAAATCAAATGATAAAAACGAGAGAAAACATGTTTTTCAAATTCCTGCAAGGATTTTATTCGGCTTGTTTTAAATATTCGATACAAATTACTGTAATGATAATCAAACATATTGCAGGAAATGAAAAGATATACTAGAGAGCACTGTGGACGGGCTCCGTCACACCCTGTACTCGCGGTGCAAAGTCTTTTGCCATAAAACAATACATACATCAGCTGCAAAGATTGGCACTATCAATTGGATAAAGAAAATTCCTTTGAAGTTTTTGCTTGAGACACCCTGTATAGAACACGTGACCTGTATATGTTTTAGTTAATTTATTAAAGTTTAGTGATTTTCGTCTCGTATTTTATTTAATGTGGGAAAATCGATACCTATAAAACTCAATGTCTGTCTTGTCTGTTGTCTATACAAATCTACACGGATTGTCCGATTCGCTTCAGATTTTGCATACTTATGCTTTAGGACCCGGTGGGCAACATAGGCGATATTTACCCTTTACCCTTTCCCCTCACTATTGTATATTTTCAATGCAAATCTATACCGTTCTGCCGATCGAACTCAAAACATGCAAACTAATTCTCTAGGATCGGGCGGGTAACATAGGATATATTTTACCCCTACTTCATTACCCCTTCCCCTTCCACTCATATATTTTTAATGCAAATCTGTACTGTTCAACCGATCGGACTCAAAATTTGCAAACTTATTCTTTAGAACCCGGCGAGTAACATAGGCGACATTTCAATCCTCCCCTTTTACCCCTTCCCCTTCCCTGAAATATTTTCATGCATCAGAATATGAAAATATATCAGGGACGGACCGCTTGACCGATTGGACCCAAATTTTGGATATGTATTCCCGTTGGAATGAATACGCCACATTTCTTCTAGACATCCTATCCATCCCAGCCTTGCTTAAATTGAAATATTTTTGGAAACAATTAGATGTTCTGCAAAACAATGGAACCTTTGTTTTCTCCCACAAATTTATTTTAAAATTAATACTTAACCCGTGTAATGCCGGGTACAAACAGCTAGTTAAATAATAATTATTATATTATATTCACCAGTGCTGGTCATAAAAGCATTTATCGTTTCTCGGTTCTCCGGTAGGTGTCTCAATATACTAACAGATATCACAATATAAGGATCGAAACAAATAAAAACACCTGTTGCTTATAAATACATTTATTAAAACATTTATTAATTTCCAGTTATTCAGATAAGATTATACTTCATCAATTTGAATAAAAATTTAGTGTTATGTATAGCGAATATGTTAAGTTCAAAAATAAATATGTGAATGGATACAAATTTGTCTAAAATTTTATTATTTTATTTGATTTGTATCAATATTCAAATAATATATGAATTTAAAATGTTTAAAAAAGAGTAAAGCAGAGCTAGTCCACGATACTTTATGGGCGGATTCCTGACTTGATAATGAGTCGAAAATTTTGAAGATATGTACTTAGATCGATTATGAAAATTTTTTTTTCAATAGAAGTCAAATAAAATTATGAAAACCTTAAAACATAGTCTATTTACAGTTTCTGTAAGGTTTGTATAATTTGGTTTGACTTGTATAGAAGCGAATATTTTTTTCATAATCGATTATTAAAAAATAAGGTCGAAATATAGAGAAAAAATGCAAACTTTGACATTGCATATCTACATTGCATATCAACTATTGATATTAGATGAAGATTGCTAGAAAATTTTTGATTCTTAATCAAGGCAAGAATTCACCTGTAAATAATCGTGGACTAGTTCTGGTACACTCTGCACCTGGTGCCTGCCAAAAGAGGTCTAGGATCTGAGGGGGGGGAGCGTGAGAGGGGGGGGTCTGAAGGGGGTGTTGACAGTGTTATTTACAGCTGCTGTAGTAGTTGTCCCGAGGAAGAGACGGGTACGTCTCGAAACCGATAGACTGAAAATCTCAGTAAGTGGTTGAATACTAACATAACTAGCATTTCGTTGAAATGCCTGACCACTTAATTAATGCTTTAAATATTAATTAGATAATATCCATATAAAAGTTTTAAAATAAATAAAAATCTAATTGTTTGTTTATTATAAATATGTATTAAGAATTCCTTTACAATAAATAATAATAAATATAAAGTAAGTCAGTTATCTTCATACTTATTGAAATAGTTTACAATAATTATAGCACATTTTCGACTCGTATTCTTAAAATGTCAAAGATCTGTGAACTATGTCTAATTATTTTAAAGACTAAAAAGTAGAAGAATAAAACTACGTCAACAACTTTTATAGTGAAGCTTAGCGAAGCCCAGCATACATTAAGCTGGCGACACTAATGGTCACACATAACACGTAAGTCAAGGATTTGGCCGAGTGGCCGATAAAACAGGTAAATAAATTAAAAAGTAATCAACTGACATATGAATAAACTAAAAGAAGAACAACATTGTCATACAGGTGAATAGCTTGGAACACTTTTAGCCCCATGGACTTAAGTGGAATTAATTTGATTATATATTTTTAGTTTACATCAAGTACATAAACTTTTTTTAAAGTATATAATACATAACAAGATTAAATAACATAAAGTAATTGATATGCGTAGGTTCTTAGGTTGTTTCATTCTTTTTCTGCTTTAAAAACCATGAAAAATGACAAGCATAAAACATTTTAAACATGAAGCAATCGCCCTACTAAAAGTGTCCACAATTTACGTCCGCTTGTACAGTACGAAACCAAAATTAAGTCTGCGGTGGACGTGTACATAGAATATGTGAAAATCTCCATTTGTGTCCGGTCCAGGGCGAGGTCTGGCCTGGGAAGGTCAACAGGAAGCCGCTCGACGTTCCGGGTATTCTCAGCTTCCGCCGGCAACTGCTGGGAACAGAGAGCTCGAGGTTAGTACAATGTCAGGCCAGAAGAAAGGGTACTGCCGCGGGAGGTAATACTTCAACGGTATAGACTATGAATGCGCAGTCCATAGTTATAATGACACCATTTATGATGATCAGCAGTTTTAATAGTTAGCCCCATGAATGTTACAGAAAATATAAAGCTTTCAATTCTAACACAAAACATGACACTAGTGTCCAGAGGATGATATAATAGAGCACTGGCTTTACGTGCGAGAGGTAAAGGGGTTGATAAGAGTCGGCCAAAAAGGTTTCGGAAGTACGCCCCGAGGTGGCGCCTGGTGCAGACCCCGGGACTGGCAAAGTGAGGGTTTATAGAAATGATTGAAAATACTTACTCGGCTCCTTCTGCTGGATGTACCAGCTCTGCTAGCTCCTGGCTGGTGAGGGCGGCCAGGCTCGGGGCAGTCCTAGTCGAGGGGAACACTGAAGGTCTGCTGGAGCCGCCTTCACTGACTCTTCTCGCTACCGTTCATAGTCAGCAGGTCCTCGGGCTCTTTAAACTAGTCATCAGCCCGAGTCTCTGAACGTCCAGTCTCCCCGGGGCCTCTCCCACGTCCATGTCCAGTCCGCTGCAGGAAGCGGGCTCACTCCGATGTCGCCAGGACTCGCCGTTGCTAAGTATCTGGTGCTAAAAGGTCCAGTCCTTCCCCGTAATAGTCAAAGCAGCCCGCGACTCTAATATAACTTTACTATACCGACATTACTTTTGATTGTAATATTTCGTTATATAAAACTCAAGCTTAACTTATTTCTCAAAAAAAAGGCATTTCCGCCTTTCAAAATCTTTTACACCCATAGACCCATAGATGCTTCCTATATAAACATTCGTTTATCCTGAAAGTGTCAACTACCGAGGAGAGTGATTTTAAGATAACTTATTCAAATTACACACGCACACATTACTACGCGTAGTGCCGTGAAGTAAAATGAATGTTCTCTACGGTTCTTGCAGTTAGTTCCCCTCCTTGACCAAACTGAAGCTTCACCACTGGAAACAGCGCCAGGCCCAGCAGCCGCCACTGCGACGACACTTTGTGTCTATTTTTCCTTTGACTTTTTTCCGCACTGGCAGGACACAACCAGTTCTGCCGGGTGTTACTGCGAGACCCTACCTATGTCCAGATTAACTGTTTTATAAAAATACGGCTGGAGGCGCATCACACGTATCCCCGTATAGCACCGCGAATATTGCGCGCATCTCGCCTCGATGTCTCCATATGGAGACCAATCTTCAGGATCTCAGTTGAAGAACTAACGCTTCTAAGGTAAAATGTGAGTATAATCAGAAAGTTGCAGCTTTCTAAACATGCAAATTTCTGAAGTGTCGAAATGTAAATAAACATTACTCTAGTTTATCTTTGTGACGCAAATTCACTACAAAAGTGAACAAAACCCACAACCATCGAGTCTCGCTAAATTAATTGAATATTTTCGGGACTAGAAAAAGTTGTTATTTAACATTTTCAAACTGACAAGATTTTCAATTCACTAGACTTGTTTTAAAGCGTATGAACTTACAAAATTCACAATTTGTTACTCCCACTATTGTCCAACGTCTTGCAGAAGATGAGTAGTAAATACTGAAAAATAAAACAAAATTTTAAGAATCGATCTTATAAATGGTACATTTGAAAATACATCAAAACAGAATCTTTCAAAAATATATACAGTTCAATAAAAGTCCCTCATATTAATAGCTGCAGCTAAATACTATTTCTGGCTAGTGAGGACTAGTTAAGAAAATTAACGATTCTCCAAAATAAAGCACTAAAAATAATATTACATAGAAATAAAGTGATGTCAAAGAAATTATAAATTTAATGTGGATTTGTTTATTAATAAAATTATTAACATGGACACTACACGTCTGAATTCATAAGAAAAATAAAAAAGCCCAACATGAACACGACCACTGCACATGAACAAAATATGAAACAAGATTACCTTAGAGAAAAAAATCACGATCGGAAAATTCTATCAATCACGGTGGAACGAAGGTCTTTAGAATCGGTACTAGGGATCATCAATTCAAAAATGGACACAATATATGGGATGAAGAAACGACTCAAGGAAACAGCCAAGTCTTCGAAATTTTTTTTCCAGAAATTTAATGAACTCCTTTCGGCTCAAAAAGATTCAAAAAACAAATTTAGAAGGGCATAATAAAAATTTTTGGTCAGAAAAAATAATGGCTCATTAGAAGAAAGCACACAGATGTTAGAATGAAAATGAAAAAAATATAGCGAAATAGTGGGAATAGCTAAATATGAAAAATTAATTCAAAATATATTTAAAAAATATATCCAGCATAACAGGAGTAGCGCGTGTGACATGGAGGGTGTCTGCCCCAGCGACACGAGGACCAGCCGCCGCGGGCCGTGAGATCACTGAGCGGTCAGCAAATCTTACAGACAGCTCATACAGTAACATCATTTAGAAATGTTGGAAATCAAAGAGTCTCTCAATACCAAAAACAATGAATTACATTTAATGAATAATCCATTTTTCAATGTACTCCCCATTTTAATGTCCCACAGCCAAACGTCGCCTCCACCACAAATGAGTACACACCCTCTCCTAACAGTTCACTCTTACAAATATAATTTATGGATGTTATTGTTCGTCCATCGTGACGAAGATAGAGTGCAATATCGAAACCGATAGACGTTTAAAAACAATCAGCTTGGTTTACACAAAGTTTGTTAGGTTTCTCAAATTAATAATTATGTCCAACCATAAAGTTAACGCTGTAAATGTCAAAAAAGTTTTATATATTTAGATGAAAGCTTTACAAAATTTCAAAAAGGCTGTCTACATAAAACTGAAACAGTTGTTAAAGAAAAAAAAATGTATATATGTAGGTGCAAAATGATTAAGCACCAATAAATTATCTAATTACCCTACAGGGGAAAGGGTAACTTTAAATTTTAAAGATAAATAAAATTTTAGATTATACGTGATATATCTGTTACAGTGAATCTGTTTTTCTAGTGAGTCCATCATTCACTGGCATTTTAGAGAAATTATATTCAAGATCATTCTTATCATATTCAAAGAGTTTTTCACCAATAGAAATGAATGCAATATTTTAACTTCTACTTACTAGTGAATTTATTGGTTTCCGAACTATCAAAAATTAAATTTGGCAAGTCTGAAATCCGTTTCCGTAAAAATCTATGCTTTTCAACGAACTTTTATTTATCCAAATTGAAACAACCGGGCCTTGAATAACAATTTAATAAGTCATTGCGTGAACAAGGTTCTTACTGCATTATTAATTTCTTCTGTGCATATCAACATTATGTAGGTAACGGATATTATTAAAATAGTCATTTTGAAATGTTGAAAGGGCAAATTTGGATAATACACACAGCATCGATGGGAATATTTTTGTTTTTTGTAACACGTAAAATTGAGTGTTCTGATTTCAAAAACGATATTTATATGCGGCGCAAAAATTTATTAAAAAAGTTATCACAGTTCAAAGTTTCATAATTTCGCTCACAAAAATCGATACAAATCTGATAGTTGCATGTTTTGTCTATGACATAAATGACGCCTTACCGTAGACAGCAGATAAATATTGATTGAATTGATGACTTTATCTATGGATTCACCTTGTGTGAAGTGAGTACTAAAAGCAAGAAAACATTATGCTGCATTACACACACGGTTTCAATACACGGAAATATTTAATAAATACTTTATTGATAATTGATAGTAATTAAACCATTTCTATTCTTTTATTGATTGACAATGATTTGTAAATCAATCATTGCTCCTCATTTGAAATATTGAAGCTATCCTTAAAAGAAGTTTGTGATAAAATTAAACAACCAAACCTAACCTAACCTAAAATTAAGTTTTTAATAAAATTAAACAACCTAACCTAACCTAAAATTAAGTTTTTAATAAAATTAAACAACCTAACCTAACCTCACCTAACCTAACCTAACCTAAAATTAAGTTTTTAATAAAATTAAACAACCAAACCTAACCTTACCTAACCTAACCTAACCTAACCAAACCTAACCAAACCTAACCTTACCTAACCTAACCTAACCTAACCTAACCAAACCTATCCTAACCTTAAAATAAGTTTGTTATAAAATTAAACAACCAAACCTAACCTAGAAAAAGGGGTTATACAATTTGGCGGCTAATCGTAAAAATTCATCGGCTCGATCCACGTACAACTCGTTACACCTTTTTATAAACATGTAACGAGCCAAATTCCCGGGGAGACGGTACTGTAGTTGACTGCATAAAGTATTTATTAAATATTTCGTGAAAAACTTGTTTAATATAATTATTTGTCCAATTAAAACCGTGTGTGCAATGCGGCTTAATGTTTTCTTCCCTTGTAGTACCTACTTCATACAAGGTGAATCCATAGATAAAGTCATCCATTCAATCAATCTGCTGTCTACGGTAAGGCGTCATTCAGACAAAACATGCAACTGTCAGATTTGTATCAATTTGTATGAGCGAAGTCATGAAACTTTGAGCTGTGGTAACTTTTTAAATAAATTTTTGCGCCACATAAAAATATCATTTTTGAAATCAGAACACTCGACTTTACGTGTTACAAAAAACGAAAAAATTCCCATCGATGCTGTGTGTAAAATACACTTTAGCCCACACAGCTGTCAGTTATTTTGAGGTTATGTCAATCATAGACAAATGGTGCGTTCTGCGGAAAAAGAGATCACCATTCTCAAATTTGTATTGTAAATCATTGACGGATTATAACATAGACACGTTATTCTCATAGTAGCTGACTTTCATATGTAGCAAATATTGCATTGAAAGAGACAACATAATCAAGTAATGACGTAAAAATCAGGTAAATTGAAGTCACGGTGACTAAAATAACGAACTCATTCTTACAATGGTGTACGATACTGTGTTCCTTTTTCCCTGTGACTTTTTTTTCGACGTAGCATCGCGCCCGATCACAAAAAAGGTCCGTTCGATAACGAATGCAAGTAAGGCAATTACCTTACTTTGAGTTGCCAAGATTTCACGCTTGTGACGTATCTACAGTTTATTATATCATTGTTGGAAAAAGTACACTTTGCCACAACAGGTAATTAGTTCATTTTGCAAGAAATGTACTTAATTTTCTGCTGTAAATAGTAGTAAAGGCGATTTTTAAGTTGAAAAATAGAGGTAATTTGTTATTTTTATCGTAAAACTAATAATACAAATAGGTTTCTTAGCCTTAAATGACCCTGTCTATATTTCTACACATATATATAACACAAAATCGCTTTTTTGGATATTGTGCGTTTTGCATTTTTTTTTTTACGGTTCAACGGGCCAAGAGGCCCAATTACAGAAGCGAAATTCATCACGAAACACCCAGGCTTGAGTATGTCACATAGATTAATTGTGACCTCACCGGGAATCGAACCTAGAACCCTCGGTGTGGGAAACTAGTGTCATACCCACTGGGCCAATGATTTTAGTAGTTGCTGCTGGAAAAGGTCTATAAATGCGTATATCTGGGACACACAATACATAAAAATGTCACCTGGATAAATCACATAGAAGACACACGCAAGAAACTAGGAACACTACGAGGCAATAATTACATTTTAAAAACTATTCAAAGTTACAAACGATATTGTTTATAGCACGGCATGGCAGGCTCCATTCAGAACCGTCAGACAGCCACCGACTAGCTTTTCAAGCATATTAAGTAAAATAGAAGAACTGCAAATTAGAATAAAACACAAAAAAGGAACCAAGTAAAACCAAGTTTTTATTATACTCCCTTTCTCATTTACTAGTGGAAACTGGTTTGGCGCTTAACCTACGCGTTGGGCTTCGGTCGGGCGACGCTACGAAAGGGAGTAATAAATAATTTACAAAAATCTAAAATAATACTACAATCAGGTTTCGTGTCTACCAGACGCGTCGGAATCTCTTCATACAACTTACTAAGTTGTATGAAAAAACCATTAAAAATTTCTTAAAATCCAAAATTATACTATAATCAGGTTCCGTGTCTACCAGACGCGTCGGAATATCTTCGTACAAGTTACCGAGTTGTATGAAAATGTATTACGGATAGGAATACGCGGAGGACAGATTGAAACCCAAATGCAGCGGAGATCATAGGACACGCCAGGCAGCGAGCAATATACTAGAAATAAGGAAATAATAATAGTTACTTGCAGCGCATTCCTGGGATCTCCCGAACTAGCTGGCGGGGGACACGTCACAGGGGCAGGTGACGTCATCAGCAGAGCGGGCGGGCGGTTTGGGGGGCGCGACCCTGCACGCCGGACACTCTACACTCACACTCTACAGGCAGGAAACCTGAAACGGGAAATATCACTTTCTCCCAAACGGTCGGAGATAAAGTAGCCACTCCGACAACTTGTACAGCTCCGCACGAAGAACAGAATAGCGCGAATTGTAGCTTTATAACCCCATTCGTTTAGGCGGCGTTTCATCAAAACTGAACACGGTTTCGCCGAATACAGGGTCACTGCGGGAGCGCACTTCTAGGAGAGCGATAACTTGTTTCGCAGAATCTACATTTCTATATTAATTACACCAATCCACACGAAATTCGCCTCCGCACATTTTTATATACGTTTTGAAAAATCACACTTTTAAGTTAAATTTAGAATTGCGGAGAAAATATTAGTTCATGTCCCTTCTCTTATTTGCTAAGTACTGCTCTACTTCATCGTGTCCCTCATATGCTGCCCAGCCCCGCGCGTTCTCTATCTGTGCCGAGTTCCATCCCCCTGCCGTCTCCACTAGACACCGCACTACCGGGAGGTGTCCCCCCCGGGCTGCCCAGTACAGTGCAGTACAGCCACCCGCACCAGCCGAGTGAATACCCCCTCCCTTCTCCACTAAACACTGCAGCACAGGGAGGTGTCCCCCCCGGGCTGCCAGCTCCAGTGCAGTATCGCCCCACCCGTCTCGAGCCGCTGTGAAGTTGATTAAGCTGGTGCGGTGTTGCTCTGTCCCCAAGCTACCGATCAGCAGTTCTGCAATGGCTTCATTATTTTTCTCAGCCGCCACGTGAAGTGCTGTGTATTGTGGTTCATCATCATCATCAGAGGATGCTCCTGGTGGTTCACTCCAAACTCTTCCGATATGCGAGGCGATGTGCTCGCGTGCAGTGTCAGGCGTTGTCTGAGTTTTTAAGATATTATTCAGAAACATTCTGATGACTACGTTAGAGGGCTGCAGCAAGATATTGGACAGTAAGAAATTAATCATGGCGGCCCAGCCGTGCCAACGTGTACTCTTACGGAACCAACTGGCAATGAGGTCTGCGCAGAAGTACTCCGCCAGCGTGCGGTGGAGGAACTCGGCGGCCCTCCCGTCTCCGCCCGACTGGACCAGCCCGACTCGGCACAGCTCGGCTCCTCCCAAGTCCCCCTCAGAGTCCTCGCAGAGTACTTCCGCTAAATCGGGGAACAGTGTTTGGAGGCTCAGCTTTCTGTGACTTTCTGTAAATTTGGCGACAATTATTCTATAAATTAGATCTTCTTCATCAGCATTAAATCGATTTTTTTCCTTACAAAAAATATTGTATTTCAATTTAATAAATTTTTCGTATAAAGAAAATACGCTCTCCACCTGAAAGGCGTTTTCTAATTCAATTTGTGATGTTATGTTATCTTCGACCTCTTGCAAAAACACCTCCGCCAGCATCTTCATCTGCAAGGGCACCCCCATGAAGTCTTGGACGTCTCCCCCGAGATGGTTATTGGCTTCAGTCAGCAGAGCTCGCGCGCACTGCTCGAGCTTCTCGTCCTCGCGGCTTCCCGGCCCCAGCAGGAGGATCGAGCGCCAGAACTTCCGGAGGTAATCTTGTTGTTGCCATATTTCAATCTTTTTGAATGTCACAGCAAACGTAGACAGACCGTCCTCGAGCAATTCTCTGTCATGAAAACGGGTAGTTAGCCATATTCTGGCCGTGGTTTTGTTTTTAAAATATTTTAAAATATCTAAAATCTTTTCCTTGGAGGGCTCATCTTTCACCTCATCGAAACCATCGAACAAAATACAAGGCTGCCTCGCGCATTTATGATGCAAAGAGAATTGCAATAGTCCTCGCGGCAAACTACCTTCGATTAGATCTTCTATTAGTTGGTACTCATAGCTCTCCGTCAGTTCGGTTGGTACACTTTCCGAAGGAATTTTAAATTCCTTGAGGTTTTTAAAAATGATCCAGGTGTTACCGAAGTGTCGGGCCACGCTCGCCAGGCTGGTGGACTTGCCCATCCCTGGCTCGGCCGCGATGATCACCACGTCCTGCCCCGAGGCGCCCAGCTGCTCCTCGGTGACCTCGTGCGCGGTGTCGGGAAGCACGTGTGGGCGCAGACCGTCCAGCGACCCCAGCGACCCTTGCCACAAAAACCGCTCGCCATTATCTTCAAAGTTCAGTAAATGAACGTGCTTTTTACAATCTCCTTTTAATATAAACTTCTTTATATAAACAATGACATTAACGTCCCTGCTCGAGGTCGCTGTGAGGATGATTTCATCGTTAATGTTTCTCTCTGTTTCTGGTACCATTGCCCTTAACAAGCACATGAGACGCTGCTGGCTCGGTGCGCCTTGGAAGATGAATATGTTGTCTGTATTCCTCAGCGCCGCCAAGTCTTTTAATTGAAAAACGAATTGGCTATGAAACTGTCTTGCCATATAAAAGCTTTTATTGAAGATCTGTTTAACGGTTGCAGCTGCTGGAGCGTGGTTCGCTTCGAGCCGATACACTGTTTCCTCTGGATGAGCTGACGCGGCCTGCTTGAAGGCCTCCTCCCCCTGCCCTGCGGCCGGGCCCCAGACGCTGCCGGCCGCCCCCGAGCTGCCCCCCAAGAGCTCTCTCAGCCCGTCCTGCCGCTCGCCGCTGACCACCAGCAGGGCACCCGACGATGCAATCCTCACCAAGCTCTCTACGTCAACTCCTCTATTTAGTGTGACATAGTTTGCGCCACTTTCAATAAAATTTTTGCACGAGTTCTTAACTTGTATTACATATTTTTCGCTTCTTAGAATATTTTTGAGATCAGTTGAATTTATAAATTTGTTAATCTCTGTTGAAAAATTGTCAAAATTTTCCTCTCCTACAAAATCTGCTATGCTCGAAATTGTACCGCTAATATCTAAAATTTTCTTTTCGAAGAGTATCTTTTTAGAGTCTGGCGTCATTTGGAATGATTCAAAAGAACTTTGAACTGGGTAGATACCCATGGAACTCAAATCAGTGTTTCGATCAGACACGAAAATAATTTTTTTTTTAGTGCTACGTTCAAATGCTTGAAACATTGGTTCACATAGGAAATTTATGGATATAACGTTCGAGGCGCAATCAATCACCAATAAATTATCGTTGGTAAAATCATCTGGGAGGTTTTTAATGTCAACATTTTTATTTAAGTTGCTCATATCGCTCCATTGTAGAAATGTATGACATCCTTCATTTACGTACATATCTAAATCTGGTGGCGATTTCCGTAGTTGACGACTAATGCTGGACAACCGAAGCATTTCAAGCTGGCAGTCTTCGGTCTTAATTTGCATGATTCGGCGTTCCGATCTTAAAAACACTTCGAGCTCAATACTGTCTGTAAATTCAAAGATATTTTCTGGCAAGGAGTCGAGGCACTTTTAGTTTATGATGGAGTACATCATTTTGGGTATTTCCCGGCTCTGCTGGTCCACCGCGGCCATCAGCTCCGCGCCGAACCAGCGCACCAACACTTTAGCCCGCCTGACTACCTTATTCAAGTCCTCCTTGTGGTCACATTTTATTACACGATTATTCGTGTCAATAGAAAAATGAGGAAATAAATCAGCCCACCCTCCCAAGCCGTGATCGGTAAGATAACTTTGTATTATGTTGGTTTTCACATTTTCCCTTTTGAAAATTACCCAAAAATCGAGCAATTTTAACTCGTTCTCCGAGAACACCCCCAGACTGGCGAAGTTGTCCGATGTTGGTTTGTATCGGATACCAGAAATAGCGAAATGCTCAAAGTTCAGATGAAACTCATTTGCGTGCTCTACCTTGTCGTGGAAACTTTTGTACTCTGTCTTCATCCCAATATATGAACGAACTTTTTGACTTATCTCACTCAAAGGCCAGTCCTCCATTTTGTGAATTTTTCTCTTTTCCTTCAATGATTTCGCTAAATTTAGTATACCGTGGGTTTTAATAGTATATTTTTCAGTTTTGCAATCAGCAAATGTAAAATCTGATACATCAATTACTACCCGGTATATGCTACCCACATGTAAGCCGAAGCAATTGATAAGATTGGGCGAAGAAAGGTAATTGGATATATCCAACGCTTCTGTGGACACTGTTCTCCGGTACCTGACATGGTAACTATCGATGATCTCCTCCAACATGTGCTTGCAGCCGGGACTCTCAAAGGCCACGATGTGTGCGTGGAGGCCGTTCTGCTGGTTCTTGGTGAACCCTCCGTCCCCCGCTTGCAGGTACTTTACACTGAAGCCGGTGACCTGCGCCAGCCAGCCGCCCAGGGAGTGCCCCGTGATGGACAGGTGAAAGCGTATGCCATCTTGTTTGTTAACTTCATCTATGGCGCGCTTCACCTTGTCAGCAAACGTCGCTGCGGAACTCATTTGAGGTGAATAATTTTTGAAGATTACTCCACTCAAATCATTCCACGCGGCTCCCAGTCCACTTGTTCCCCTGTGGGCCAGGACCACATGCTGCCGGGAGGGGCTGAAGAAGGCGGCCCCGAAGTAGCCGTTGCTCCGAGCATCATTGCTCGCGGTCGTCAGTAGCTGCCAATCGGGGATTTCGAGTTCACGGAGGAGTTCATATTTCATGTCGTAAACGATTGAAGAGAAGTGCGCCAGCTCAGTCTCGCTGGGGTACGGGGCCGACATGACGACATTATCCAGTATCAGGTTTGTATTTTTGTAAGGTAAACAGCTTACCAGTGTACTTAAAAGATCCTCACTGGTATACTTTAACTTGGAATCCACCTCCATGATGTGGGGGCACCGAAGAAGCGCTGTCAGCCGTATCGAGCTCTGCAACAAATATTGTCAGTTAGAGAAAGTATTCACCAATGAATAAATTGAATTTTTATTTGGTTGATATAATCAAGAGACAAAAACACCTTCATATTTATTTGAGGGTGACTGATACGACAATTGGCCGTAGAAGTCTTTTCCCTAATATGAATAAATATTTTTTTTTAATAATAATTATATGAAAATATACTTTCACTTGTTAGGGTAGTGAAAATGTCTGCAAATATTTATATAAAATGTAAGTAAAACATTTTATGAATGAATAATAACTATTTTATTACTGGTCTCAATTTTTTTAATAGAATAATGAATGTCAAACTCAAATTTTATCAGCTCTCTGCCGAATCTTTTTAAAATTTTATTTTAATTCTAATTAACGTAATGAAAGCATGACGAAATTAACATAAATAACAAAATAATAAATTATTTTTTGAAGTTATCTTCTTTTGGAGCATTAAGGGTAATATTTTTAGCGTAACGGAAGTTGCGCACGCGGTGCGTGCGTATTGTAGCGGAAATGCGAGACCACAAAATGCACGCGCTTCATTCACATCACGCACCACAAAATATTCACTTGAAATTAGTATTCCAGTATATATTATAAATAAAGTATTATTAACCATCTCGAATCGAGTACCAATCATAAAGATGCTCAATTCAAAAGCTGACGAATGATTGGTTATTGAATTGAAAGAAAGAACTGTTTATTGAAAGTGATATTCGAGAAATTATTTATAGTAAAAACTACGTGATTATCATATATTTTCTTTAAAATAAAAATCACATTCATTCATTTGACATTCAATGCGGCTGTCAACGTAGAATAGATTCTAATATTTTGAAGACGGAACCGTTTTAGGCCGAAAATCAATAGAACATGAAAGTGGGTTGGCGTGTTTTTTGATTAGTCGCGTCATATGCCTGCCATGCTTTGGCGATAAATGTCTTCGAATCGTCGTGAGACCTCTAATCGAAGACATTTTCCTATTATTTTAGCTACCACAAACTAATGGTTGCATTTATTCCACTTCAAAAACAATTATGAATAATTTAACTACATTAAAGTGTTAGCATTTTTATTTATCATCTCCCTAGACATCGTTTTATTGAGTTTATGTGTACCTTAACCAATATGGAAATACCAATTATCACAATAACGCCAAAAAAGTATAACTTCTACCGCGCGAACATGAGTACAAGCTCCTCCAATGTTTAATAATATGCTGTTTATTGCACCAATGTTTATTAATAATGTGGCTGGCCATTGTGGCCAATGTGTTGTAAGGTGGTGTATGGTGTATGTATGTTGATGACGTACCTATATATTAAATATTTCCGGTTGTGGACACAATAAGATAATACTAATCTTTGTGTCATTACTCTTGACAAACATATCAAATTCACTGTGGGACAGTGCCAAGACAAACGATGGAGCTGTTCGTGTCTACCTAACGCAGCTGAAGACAGCGAGCGAGGGCCGAGTACCCCCCCCGAGCCGGGGTTCCTGCTCGGCTCCTCCTCCCGCCCCACTAGTGGCCAGCTTCACCGCCATGCTCAGCCGGTTCAGTAAATGCTCGCTGATTAATTACACTCGCCAAAATAAAATAATTCAACAATTTATACATAATTATTAACCCATGAAAGCACATTTTTCATTATAAATCCTTTATAGAATAAGGATTATTATTAAATTAATTATTTTCCACAATGACAACCTAAATTTGTTTTTTAGCAATTTTAAATAAAGAGATAAATTCTAAAAATTACTTGCGCGAGCATCTGAGATATGTTTGAATAATTGTGCGCGTGTGTGCATGTGTGACCCCAAATGCACGTAAGAATGTATCGTCATCGAGTCGATGTGCAAAATTTCAGCTAGATTGGATAACGGGAAGTCTGTTAATTTTCACTTCCAAGATTTTCCCACAAAAAATGAAAAGGATTTAAAAATGGATAAGATTGCGTTTTAATTGATAAAATATTAAAATAAAAACATTTTAGAATCATACGCAAAAGGTAATCATTTGAGACATAACTCTACTGATAACACTTACTGGCTGACAATATTATGTATCGGACCTGTTTCCAATAGAATTACAAACCATTTCCATG